>CM036245.1:1227102-1237102 GCA_020698575.1 Bostrychus sinensis | reverse complement strand
GACTCACAAAGAATGGATTAAATGCATTTCAATCATACCAACCTTAGACCTGGACCAGACTCAGACCTGGTCCAGACTCAGACCTGGTACAGACTCAGACCTGGTCCAGACTCAGACCTGGTCCAGACTCAGACCTGGTCCAGACTCAGACCTGGACCAGACTCAGACCTGGTCCAGACTCAGACCTGGTCCAGACTCAGACCTGGTCCAGACTCAGACCTGGTCCAGACTCAGACCTGGACCAGACTCAGACCTGGTCCAGACTCAGACCTGGTCCAGACTCAGACCTGGTCCAGACTCAGACCTGGACCAGACTCAGACCTGGTCCAGACTCAGACCTGGTCCAGACTCAGACCTGGTCCAGACTCAGACCTGGACCAGACTCAGACCTGGTCCAGACTCAGACCTGGTCCAGACTCAGACCTGGTCCAGACTCAGACCTGGACCAGACTCAGACCTGGTCCAGACTCAGACCTGGTCCAGACTCAGACCTGGTCCAGACTCAGACCTGGACCAGACTCAGACCTGGACCAGACTCAGACCTGGTCCAGACTCAGACCTGGTCCAGACTCAGACCTGGTCCAGACTCAGACCTGGACCAGACTCAGACCTGGTACAGACTCAGACCTGGTACAGACTCAGACCTGGTACAGACTCAGACCTGGTCCAGACTCAGACCTGGACCAGACTCAGACCTGGTCCAGACTCAGACCTGGTCCAGACTCAGACCTGGACCAGACTCAGACCTGGTACAGACTCAGACCTGGTCCAGACTCAGACCTGGACCAGACTCAGACCTGGTACAGACTCAGACCTGGTCCAGACTCAGACCTGGTACAGACTCAGACCTGGACCAGACTCAGACCTGGTCCAGACTCAGACCTGGTCCAGACTCAGACCTGGTCCAGACTCAGACCTGGACCAGACTCAGACCTGGTCCAGACTCAGACCTGGTCCAGACTCAGACCTGGTCCAGACTCAGACCTGGACCAGACTCAGACCTGGACCAGACTCAGACCTGGTCCAGACTCAGACCTGGACCAGACTCAGACCTGGTACAGACTCAGACCTGGTCCAGACTCAGACCTGGTCCAGACTCAGACCTGGTCCAGACTCAGACCTGGACCAGACTCAGACCTGGTCCAGACTCAGACCTGGTCCAGACTCAGACCTGGACCAGACTCAGACCTGGTCCAGACTCAGACCTGGACCAGACTCAGACCTGGTACAGACTCAGACCTGGTCCAGACTCAGACCTGGTACAGACTCAGACCTGGACCAGACTCAGACCTGGTCCAGACTCAGACCTGGACCAGACTCAGACCTGGTCCAGACTCAGACCTGGTCCAGACTCAGACCTGGTCCAGACTCAGACCTGGACCAGACTCAGACCTGGTCCAGACTCAGACCTGGTCCAGACTCAGACCTGGTCCAGACTCAGACCTGGTCCAGACTCAGACCTGGACCAGACTCAGACCTGGTCCAGACTCAGACCTGGTCCAGACTCAGACCTGGTCCAGACTCAGACCTGGACCAGACTCAGACCTGGTCCAGACTCAGACCTGGTCCAGACTCAGACCTGGTCCAGACTCAGACCTGGTCCAGACTCAGACCTGGACCAGACTCAGACCTGGTCCAGACTCAGACCTGGTCCAGACTCAGACCTGGTCCAGACTCAGACCTGGTCCAGACTCAGACCTGGACCAGACTCAGACCTGGTCCAGACTCAGACCTGGTCCAGACTCAGACCTGGTCCAGACTCAGACCTGGACCAGACTCAGACCTGGACCAGACTCAGACCTGGTCCAGACTCAGACCTGGTCCAGACTCAGACCTGGACCAGACTCAGACCTGGTACAGACTCAGACCTGGTACAGACTCAGACCTGGTACAGACTCAGACCTGGTCCAGACTCAGACCTGGACCAGACTCAGACCTGGTCCAGACTCAGACCTGGTCCAGACTCAGACCTGGACCAGACTCAGACCTGGTCCAGACTCAGACCTGGTCCAGACTCAGACCTGGTCCAGACTCAGACCTGGACCAGACTCAGACCTGGACCAGACTCAGACCTGGACCAGACTCAGACCTGGTCCAGACTCAGACCTGGACCAGACTCAGACCTGGTACAGACTCAGACCTGGTCCAGACTCAGACCTGGTCCAGACTCAGACCTGGACCAGACTCAGACCTGGTACAGACTCAGACCTGGTCCAGACTCAGACCTGGTACAGACTCAGACCTGGACCAGACTCAGACCTGGTCCAGACTCAGACCTGGTCCAGACTCAGACCTGGTCCAGACTCAGACCTGGACCAGACTCAGACCTGGTCCAGACTCAGACCTGGTCCAGACTCAGACCTGGTCCAGACTCAGACCTGGACCAGACTCAGACCTGGACCAGACTCAGACCTGGACCAGACTCAGACCTGGTCCAGACTCAGACCTGGTCCAGACTCAGACCTGGTCCAGACTCAGACCTGGACCAGACTCAGACCTGGTCCAGACTCAGACCTGGACCAGACTCAGACCTGGTCCAGACTCAGACCTGGTCCAGACTCAGACCTGGTCCAGACTCAGACCTGGACCAGACTCAGACCTGGTCCAGACTCAGACCTGGTCCAGACTCAGACCTGGTCCAGACTCAGACCTGGTCCAGACTCAGACCTGGACCAGACTCAGACCTGGTCCAGACTCAGACCTGGTCCAGACTCAGACCTGGACCAGACTCAGACCTGGTCCAGACTCAGACCTGGACCAGACTCAGACCTGGTACAGACTCAGACCTGGTCCAGACTCAGACCTGGTACAGACTCAGACCTGGACCAGACTCAGACCTGGTCCAGACTCAGACCTGGACCAGACTCAGACCTGGTCCAGACTCAGACCTGGTCCAGACTCAGACCTGGTCCAGACTCAGACCTGGACCAGACTCAGACCTGGTCCAGACTCAGACCTGGACCAGACTCAGACCTGGTCCAGACTCAGACCTGGTCCAGACTCAGACCTGGACCAGACTCAGACCTGGTCCAGACTCAGACCTGGACCAGACTCAGACCTGGTCCAGACTCAGACCTGGTCCAGACTCAGACCTGGTCCAGACTCAGACCTGGACCAGACTCAGACCTGGTCCAGACTCAGACCTGGACCAGACTCAGACCTGGTCCAGACTCAGACCTGGTCCAGACTCAGACCTGGTCCAGACTCAGACCTGGACCAGACTCAGACCTGGTCCAGACTCAGACCTGGACCAGACTCAGACCTGGTCCAGACTCAGACCTGGTCCAGACTCAGACCTGGTCCAGACTCAGACCTGGACCAGACTCAGACCTGGTCCAGACTCAGACCTGGACCAGACTCAGACCTGGTCCAGACTCAGACCTGGACCAGACTCAGACCTGGTACAGACTCAGACCTGGTCCAGACTCAGACCTGGTACAGACTCAGACCTGGACCAGACTCAGACCTGGTACAGACTCAGACCTGGTCCAGACTCAGACCTGGTCCAGACTCAGACCTGGTCCAGACTCAGACCTGGACCAGACTCAGACCTGGTCCAGACTCAGACCTGGTCCAGACTCAGACCTGGTCCAGACTCAGACCTGGACCAGACTCAGACCTGGTCCAGACTCAGACCTGGACCAGACTCAGACCTGGACCAGACTCAGACCTGGACCAGACTCAGACCTGGTACAGACTCAGACCTGGACCAGACTCAGACCTGGACCAGACTCAGACCTGGTCCAGACTCAGACCTGGTCCAGACTCAAACCTGGACCAGACTCAGACCTGGTCCAGACTCAGACCTGGTCCAGACTCAGACCTGGTCCAGACTCAAACCTGGACCAGACTCAGACCTGGTCCAGACTCAGACCTGGTCCAGACTCAGACCTGGACCAGACTCAGACCTGGCCCTGGGTCTGTGGTGTTTCCTGAGGATGAGACAGAGACAGAAGCAGAGGAGGAACATTGAAGAGCAGAGGGAGAAAAACTCTGCTCAGATTCAGCCAAAAGCCACAGAGTTGATGGACAGCGGCCCTGAGCACAGATGGACAGTGAACCAAAACACACTGCAAAAGCAACCCAGGAGTTTTTTAAGGAAATAAGTGAAATTCTGCCAGACCTCAGCCCGATCGAGCTGCATTTCTCTGTTTAACACTAAACCTAAGGCAGACAGAGCCACAAACAGCAACGACTGAAGGCCTCAGAGCATCACAGAGGAGGAAACTCAGAGTTTGGTGAGGTCCATGGGCTCAGTGGCAGTCATCGCTTGCAAAAGATTTTAACTTAAAAAAAAAAAAACAAAACAACATTTTATTCATGGTAATTCCAAGTCCAATTACTTTTGAGCTTCTGAAAAAGAGGCAGCTCCATTTTAAAGAGCTGTAATTCCTAAACAATTTACAGATCCAGCTGAGAGTCTGACCTTTAATCTCATATGAATGAAATAACTGTGTTTGAACATGTTTTGATTAACAGCTAAAATAACAAAACTTGTGTCAGTGTCAAAATATTTATGGCCCTAACTGTAGGTATTTAGAGACACTCACCTGTACAGGTGTCTGTTGACATTTAGAGATTTTCTTACATGTTCTTTCATTATCTCTTAATTGAATCAAATGCCAAAGCAATGAGTGTTGGCTCTTGTCAGAGCAGGTTTATAAAAGCCTTGTTTAACAACTCATTCCTAGAGCGTTTATGAACCTCAGGGTTCAGATTAGTTATAAAAACAACAGCAATAAAACTGACATCAATTTTCTGTCGCTGCTAAACACTTCACAGAAAACAGCCAGCCTTGTTCTTAGACTTTCTTTGTAAAAGGCATTTTTATGATCAAAACTCAGTTGTGCAGTTGTTTCATGTTCACCTTCAGTCACTCACAGTAAAAACTCTGCACTGCTCTTTCACTGCAGAGCCTCGTGCTCAGAGTTCACTCAGACACTGAACAGAAAACTACCACTGCCCAAACCTCACAGTTTTTGTACTGAACTTTCAAAAAATCCTTTATTTGATAAATTGACTGTGACGTCTCATTTTTCTGTCAGTGATGGGACAATTGTGTAAGTTTAAAGTTTACGCCTCTCTGACACCGATACTGGGCTCAGTACTGCGACACCGAGATCAACACCAATACTTTGTCATAGGAACAGTCTCTTACCACATTTTAATCTGGACGCATTTTCTGACACTAAATAAGTTTGTGACTGTTGTTTTTCAATGTTAGGCGCGTGTTAAACTGATTTTAAGTTATAAAAAATGTGTTTAATGAACATAAATCTGCACAAAATACAAAAAATCCACTTCTTTCTTCCTTCAAAGTTCACAGAGGTTTTGGAAGAGGGCAGGGGAGCAGCAATAACAACGCTAACGTTGGTATCGATGCTAAAAGTGGGAAAAGTTGGTCGGGTTTTGAAATTTAAATCTATATCATTAACTTACTGAGATACAAACTGCTTTAGCTTAGGGCCTAAAAACGTGCTGTTTTCATCTTAAAAACATGCATTTTGCAAATTAACGTCTTCTTTACTGAGACTTGGAACAGAAAAAAAAAACAAAGCTCTCAAAGTCTGTATGTTCTCAAAACACTTCAGCAGCACCAGCCCCAGCTCCAGGAGAGGCCTGTCCTGAAACACAGGAGCACAACCCAGCACAGGATGCTCTCACATATTTATTCTACATTTTACACAAGTTATATTGACCTTACCTCTTCTTAACTTGAATGTCTTTTTATAAAATCCACTGAGCAACAGTGAAAAAGAGGGACATTGTCTGACTCAGAGGGACAGAGGGACATAGGACTAAATGGCTGTGCAGGACAACCAGAAGTGGGACAATAATGGATGGTGCTCTGCTCCCATTCTTCCGTCTTGGTAAAATCTTCGACTATTGCAGATCGCCCCCTGCTGGTTATTCAACATACCACACTTATTGACATAGAAAACAGTTGGAAGAATAATCACTGAGATGATAAAAAAGCTTGTAACAGATTTATGTACAAAATGGGAGAATAAATTAGCCTTAAACGGCCCATCACTGTTCTCTGCTCTGGGAGATCAGAG
Organism: Bostrychus sinensis; assembly: GCA_020698575.1. Taxonomy (NCBI): domain Eukaryota; kingdom Metazoa; phylum Chordata; class Actinopteri; order Gobiiformes; family Eleotridae; genus Bostrychus; species Bostrychus sinensis. The sequence goes on along the minus strand of CM036245.1, from coordinate 1,231,043 downwards.
TGACTGCTGTGTACTCTGTAGTATTATTACACTATTGTGTCCTTTTTCTCTGTCTCAAATATTCTCACATTTCTATCCACACAGTATTTCCGTTTTCATGTCCTGATGTCGCTCTCCCGTCTGATCAAACGCACCGCCGTTCCCAAGGTCCAGACTGTTGTGGGCCTCTGAAATGTTCAAAAATCCCACAATCCCCCCAGCTATAAAACTTTCTACTCTTCAAAAGCCTGTATCATTCATCAAGTATCATGTTTCTCTCCATACATTTCCAGGAACCACTAAAAAGCACACACCCTGCTCTGTCAGTTCGACACAGGAGCGTCCTGTTCTGTGTGAAAGAGTGTGAAGAGAGACTGTTACTGTCATCAGAGTGTGAAGAGAAACTGTTACTGTCATCAGAGTTTGAAGAGAAACTGTTACTGTCATCAGAGTGTGAAGAGAAACTGTTACTGTCATCAGAGTGTGCAGAGAAACTGTTACTGTCATCAGAGTTTGCAGAGAAACTGTTACTGTCATCAGAGTGAAGAGAAACTGTTACTGTCATCAGAGTGTGAAGAGAAACTGTTACTGTCATCAGAGTGTGAAGAGAAACTGTTACTGTCATCAGAGTGAAGAGAAACTGTTACTGTCATCAGAGTGTGAAGAGAGACTGTTACTGTCATCAGAGTGTGAAGAGAAACTGTTACTGTCATCAGAGTTTGAAGAGAAACTGTTACTGTCATCAGAGTGTGAAGAGAAACTGTTACTGTCATCAGAGTGTGAAGAGAAACTGTTACTGTCATCAGAGTGTGCAGAGAAACTGGTACTGTCATCAGAGTTTGCAGAGAAACTGTTACTGTCATCAGAGTGTGAAGAGAAACTATTACTGTCATCAGAGTGAAGAGAAACTGTTACTGTCATCAGAGTGTGAAGAGAAACTGTTACTGTCATCAGAGTGAAGAGAAACTGTTACTGTCATCAGAGTGTGAAGAGAAACTGTTACTGTCATCAGAGTGTGAAGAGAAACTGTTACTGTCATCAGAGTGTGAAGAGAAACTGTTACTGTCATCAGAGTGAAGAGAAACTGTTACTGTCATCAGAGTGTGAAGAGAAACTGTTACTGTCATCAGAGTGTGAAGAGAAACTGTTACTGTCATCAGAGTGTGAAGAGAAACTGTTACTGTCATCAGAGTGTGAAGAGAAACTGTTACTGTCATCAGAGTGAAGAGAAACTGTTACTGTCATCAGAGTGTGAAGAGAAACTGTTACTGTCATCAGAGTGTGAAGAGAAACTGTTACTGTCCATCAGAGTGTGAAGAGAAACTGTTACTGTCATCAGAGTGTGCAGAGAAACTGTTACTGTCATCAGAGTGTGAAGAGAAACTGTTACTGTCATCAGAGTGAAGAGAAACTGTTACTTGTCATCAGATGTGAAGAGAAACTGTTACTGTCATCAGAGTGAAGAGAAACTGTTTACTGTCATCAGAGTGTGAAGAGGAAACTGTTACTGTCATCAGAGTGTGAAGAGAAACTGTTACTGTCATCAGAGTGAAGAGAAACTGTTACTGTCATCAGAGTGTGAAGAGAAACTGTTACTGTCATCAGAGTGTGCAGAGAAACTGTTACTGTCATCAGAGTGTGAGGAGAAACTGTTACTGTCATCAGAGTGTGCAGAGAAACTGTTACTGTCATCAGAGTGTGAAGAGAAACTGTTACTGTCATCAGAGTGTGAAGAGAAACTGTTACTGTCAGAAACTGTTACTGTCATCAGAGTGTGAAGAGAAACTGTTACTGTCATCAGAGTGAAGAGAAACTGTTACTGTCATCAGAGTGAAGAGAAACTGTTACTGTCATCAGAGTGAAGAGAAACTGTTACTGTCATCAGAGTGTGAAGAGAAACTGTTACTGTCATCAGAGTGAAGAGAAACTGTTACTGTCATCAGAGTGAAGAGAAACTGTTACTGTCATCAGAGTGTGAAGAGAAACTGTTACTGTCATCAGAGTGTGAAGAGAAACTGTTACTGTCATCAGAGTGTGAAGAGAAACTGTTACTGTCATCAGAGTGTGAAGAGAAACTGTTACTGTCATCAGAGTGTGAAGAGAAACTGTTACTGTCATCAGAGTGAAGAGAAACTGTTACTGTCATCAGAGTGAAGAGAAACTGTTACTGTCATCAGAGTGTGAAGAGAAACTGTTACTGTCATCAGAGTGTGAAGAGAAACTGTTACTGTCATCAGAGTGTGAAGAGAAACTGTTACTGTCATCAGAGTGTGAAGAGAAACTGTTACTGTCATCAGAGTGAAGAGAAACTGTTACTGTCATCAGAGTGTGAAGAGAAACTGTTACTGTCATCAGAGTGAAGAGAAACTGTTACTGTCATCAGAGTGTGAAGAGAAACTGTTACTGTCATCAGAGTGTGAAGAGAAACTGTTACTGTCATCAGAGTGAAGAGAAACTGTTACTGTCATCAGAGTTTGAAGAGAAACTGTTACTGTCATCAGAGTGTGAAGAGAAACTGTTACTGTCATCAGAGTGTGAAGAGAAACTGTTACTGTCATCAGAGTTTGAAGAGAAACTGTTACTGTCATCAGAGTGTGAAGAGAAACTGTTACTGTCATCAGAGTGTGAAGAGAAACTGTTACTGTCATCAGAGTGAGAGAAACTGTTACTGTCATCAGAGTGTGAAGAGAAACTGTTACTGTCATCAGAGTGTGAAGAGAAACTGTTACTGTCATCAGAGTGTGAAGAGAAACTGTTACTGTCATCAGAGTGTGAAGAGAAACTGTTACTGTCATCAGAGTGAAGAGAAACTGTTACTGTCATCAGAGTGTGAAGAGAAACTGTTACTGTCATCAGAGTGTGAAGAGAAACTGTTACTGTCATCAGAGTGAAGAGAAACTGTTACTGTCATCAGAGTGTGAAGAGAAACTGTTACTGTCATCAGAGTGAAGAGAAACTGTTACTGTCATCAGAGTGAAGAGAAACTGTTACTGTCATCAGAGTGTGAAGAGAAACTGTTACTGTCATCAGAGTGAAGAGAAACTGTTACTGTCATCAGAGTGTGAAGAGAAACTGTTACTGTCATCAGAGTGTGAAGAGAAACTGTTACTGTCATCAGAGTGAAGAGAAACTGTTACTGTCATCAGAGTGTGAAGAGAAACTGTTACTGTCATCAGAGTGTGAAGAGAAACTGTTACTGTCATCAGAGTGTGAAGAGAAACTGTTACTGTCATCAGAGTTGAAGAGAAACTGTTACTGTCATCAGAGTGTGAAGAGAAACTGTTACTGTCATCAGAGTGTGAAGAGAAACTGTTACTGTCATCAGAGTGTGAAGAGAAACTGTTACTGTCATCAGAGTGTGAAGAGAAACTGTTACTGTCATCAGAGTGTGAAGAGAAACTGTTACTGTCATCAGAGTGTGAAGAGAAACTGTTACTGTCATCAGAGTGTGAAGAGAAACTGTTACTGTCATCAGAGTGAAGAGAAACTGTTACTGTCATCAGAGTGTGAAGAGAAACTGTTACTGTCATCAGAGTGAAGAGAAACTGTTACTGTCATCAGAGTGGAAGAGAAACTGTTCATGGAGAGACTGTTACTGTCATCAGAGTGTGAAGAGAAACTGTTACTGTCATCAGAGTGTGAAGAGAAACTGTTACTGTCATCAGAGTGTGAAGAGAAACTGTTACTGTCATCAGAGTGTGAAGAGAAACTGTTACTGTCATCAGAGTGTGAAGAGAAACTGTTACTGTCATCAGAGTGTGAAGAGAAACTGTTACTGTCATCAGAGTGTGAAGAGAACTGTTACTGTCATCAAGTGGAAGAGAAACTGTTACTGTCATCAGAGTGTGAAGAGAAACTGTTACTGTCATCAGAGTGAAGAGAAACTGTTACTGTCATCAGAGTGTGAAGAGAAACTGTTACTGTCATCAGAGTGTGAAGAGAAAACTGTTTACTGTCATCAG
>CM036245.1:1187953-1227077 GCA_020698575.1 Bostrychus sinensis | reverse complement strand
TCCCCTTTTCTTTTTTTTTTTTTTCTCTTTTTCCCTCTTTCCTTCTTTTCTTCCCCTTCTTTTTCTTTTTTTCTTTTTTTCTCCCTCTTTTTTCTCTTCTTCTCCTCTCCCTCCCTTTTCCCCTCTTTCCTCCTTTCCCCCTTTCTTTCTTCTCTCTTTCCTTTCTCCTCCCCCCCCTTTTTTTCCCTCCTCCCCCCCTCCTCCTCTCTCCTTTTCTTCTCTTCTTCTCTTCTTCCTCGTCCCCCCCCGCTTTTTCCTCCCTCCCTCTTATCTCCTTTCCTCCTCCCCTTCTCCCCCCCCTCCCCTCTTCTCCTCTCCCTTCTTCTTCTTCCCCCCTTCCTCTCCCCTCCCCCTCCCCCCTCCCTCCTCCGTCCTCATCTCTTCTCTCCTTCTCCCCCTCTTCCCCTCTCTTTTTTTTTCTTCTCCCCCTCCCCCTTTCCTTCCCTCCCCCTCCCTTCCTTTTTTCCCCCTCTCCTTTCCCCCCTCTTCCTCCTCTTTCCCCTTTCCCTTTCCCCTGTTCCCTTCTCCTCCCGTTTCTTCCCCAGGACACATACAGAGACATACAGAGACATACAGAGACATACAGACACATACAGAGACATACAGACACATACAGACACATACAGAGACATACAGAGACATACAGAGACATACAGAGACATACAGAGACATACAGACACATACAGACACATACAGACACATACAGAGACATACAGAGACAGACAGAGACATACAGACACATACAGACACATACAGACACATACAGAGACATACAGACACATACAGAGACATACAGAGACATACAGACACATACAGACACATACAGACACATACAGACACATACAGAGACATACAGAGACATACAGACACATACAGAGACATACAGACACATACAGACACATACAGAGACATACAGAGACATACAGAGACATACAGAGACAGACAGAGACATACAGAGACAGACAGAGACATACAGACACATACAGAGATATACAGAGACATACAGACACATACAGAGACAGACAGACACATACAGAGACATACAGAGACATACAGAGACAGACAGACACATACAGAGACATACAGACACATACAGAGACATACAGAGACATACAGAGACATAGAGACATACAGAGACATACAGAGACATACAGAGACATACAGACACATACAGAGACAGACAGAGACATACAGAGACATACAGAGACATACAGACACATACAGAGACAGACAGACACATACAGAGACATACAGAGACATACAGAGACATACAGAGACATACAGAGACATACAGAGACAGACAGAGACATACAGACACATACAGAGACAGACAGACACATACAGAGACATACAGACACATACAGAGACAGACAGAGACATACAGAGACATACAGAGACATACAGACACATACAGAGACAGACAGACACATACAGAGACATACAGAGACATACAGAGACATACAGAGACATACAGACACATACAGAGACATACAGACACATACAGAGACAGACAGAGACATACAGAGACATACAGAGACATACAGAGACATACAGACACATACAGAGACATACAGAGACATACAGAGACAGACAGACACATACAGAGACATACAGACACATACAGAGACATACAGAGACATACAGAGACATACAGAGACAGACAGACACATACAGAGACATACAGACACATACAGAGACATACAGAGACATACAGACACATACAGAGACATACAGACACATACAGAGACAGACAGACACATACAGAGACATACAGAGACATACAGACACATACAGAGACACACAGACACATACAGAGACATACAGAGACATACAGACACATACAGAGACATACAGACACATACAGAGACAGACAGACACATACAGAGACATACAGACACATACAGAGACATACAGACACATACAGAGACATACAGAGACAGACAGACACATACAGAGACATACAGACACATACAGAGACATACAGAGACATACAGACACATACAGAGACATACAGAGACATACAGACACATACAGAGACATACAGAGACATACAGAGACATACAGACACATACAGAGACATACAGACACATACAGAGACAGACAGACACATACAGAGACATACAGAGACATACAGACACATACAGACACATACAGACACATACAGAGACATACAGAGACATACAGACACATACAGAGACATACAGAGACAGACAGACACATACAGAGACAGACAGAGACATACAGAGACATACAGAGACATACAGAGACATACAGACACATACAGAGACAGACAGACACATACAGAGACATACAGACACATACAGAGACATACAGAGACATACAGACACATACAGAGACATACAGACACATACAGAGACAGACAGACACATACAGAGACATACAGAGACATACAGACACATACAGAGACATACAGAGACATACAGACACATACAGAGACATACAGACACATACAGAGACATACAGAGACATACAGACACATACAGAGACATACAGACACATACAGACACATACAGACACATACAGACACATACAGAGACATACAGACACATACAGAGACATACAGACACATACAGAGACATACAGAGACATACAGACACATACAGACACATACAGAGACATACAGACACATACAGAGACAGACAGAGACAGACAGAGACAGACAGAGACATACAAAGGAATCCAACACTGTTTACTTCAGAAAGACTGAGAAAAGGAGAACATAGGAGCTTTAACATAACACAGACATCGACAGTAAACAGATGGAAGTCTAAATGCTGTGACAATAACAGTTGAAACTGATGGATCTACTGTATTTGGTACATATCAGGGATGGGTATTGTTAATATTTTACCGATACTACTGCTCTTACTGATACTGTTTATCAAGCCGGTCTTGCTCTTATTGATACTTTTTTGTGCAAAAATCTAATGAATCAAATTTTTTTTCTAAGATATTAATATACAGGTAACAATAAAGTAAAAATGCTAAGAGGGTACATACTTTTGTTTGCCACTGTAAATCTAAATAAAAATATGAAATAATATAATAGTATAATCTAAGAAAAAGCTGTAATGTATTCTTGTATAAACTAAATCTCATAAACTGTGTGTGGTCACAGCTGTGTTTCAGGGAAAGTGGACTCAGATAAACACTGGGTAAAGGCTCGTTGTTCCTCCTGTGAGCTGCTAGCATAACATTAGCCTAGCATCTGTCTGTGTTCTCTGTGTTGTTGCGCGTCTGCTGCGCCACGCGCGGTGTCAGCAACTACTTTGGCAAAGTAGAGCCATACTTTCCTCTCTCCGTCTGTGTGCAGTGGCGGCGCGCTCCTGTGCAGCGGCTCCTGTGCAGCGGCTCCTGTGCAGCGGCTCCTGTGCAGCGGCGGCGCGCTCCTGTCTTGTCTATAACACCGGGTCTCGGTACCCATCCCTAGTACAAATATTAATGATGAATAAATGTGAGCTTTAAGATGGAGGTGCACTACTCTGAACACTGGAGGGGTCAGTGTACTCTCAGGTTCTTGTATCGTATCAAGACGATCTATCTGTGGATGATTTATTTAAGACACGCCCCCTGTGAGTTGGCTGCGTGCCACTGTGCTCAGTGACTGATGATTCCATGAGCGCAGGTTGTGTGGGAAGAACAACAAGGAGCCCTGTACATATGGAATATGTGACTGAGTGGAGAGTCTCCATACAATAGAGAAAGTTACAGTTACAGTATGTAACCATGGTTCTCTTCAGCTCGAGGCTGCTCTGGGATCCGTTCCCAAAATGTAATTAATGAGCATGCGGCACACAGGTGCTGTTAGTGTAATGAGCTGCCCCCTGTGGGTCAGTCTCATATGGAATAATATGGAATATTTAACAGATCGTCTTTTCACTCAGAGAACCATGGTTACGTACTGTAACTGTAACGTTATCCCTGCTGCCCTATGTTACTGTGAAGCTTGGTGTAACGTTGGTGTTTCTGTCTCCGCAGAGGGAGGTGGACTGTGTGCAGTGCGAACACTTCCAGGAGAAACCAGCACAGCAGTTTCTGAACTTTGTGAACACCATTCTGCAGATAATCAACTCCAGCTGCTGACACACACCTCCAGCTGCTGACACACACCTCCAGCTGCTGACACACACCTCCAGCTGCTGACACATACCTCCAGCTGCTGACACCTCCAGCTGCAGCTGAGATCTTCAGCATTAAAGTACAAAGTGTTTCTTTAACGTTGTTATTCATATTTCTAACCCAGTCCTGGTCTCCTCCTGAACAGCAGCAGGTTTTACAGACTTTAAAAACATTATGGGACTAAAAGAGAACGTTTTTAATAAGAACTCTTCTGGAGCCATAAAGAAACAGGTGAAGAGACCAGCAGAGGGCAGCAGAGTGTTCCAGTCTTTTGAACATAATCAAAGAAAAAGAGCCCTTCACTTCCTTAAACTTTGTGTCTGATCCATTTTCCTCCCAAAGTAAAAATGTCTGTGAGGAATCAGTGGAAACAGAGCTGTGATAAATGACTGAGAGCAGACTGGATGTAGAGGGCTTGTTGTTGATTGGTCAGTGCTTCCTGGAGTGGGCAGGGCTTCATGGTGGAACCGAGCGTTCTGAGGACTCAGAAACTCAGTACCAGAGAATACAGGATTACTCAAACAGAACCCAGCTCCAGGTCTGTTCCTGATGAGGGACATTAGAACATGAGACTTTAAGCAGAGTTTTGAATTAATGATGTTTAACTCGAGCATGTTTTTGGAGGGAATTTTTTGTTTTATTTATTGCATATTGTGTTGTATTATTGTTTTGTCTGTACATTTGTTTAAATTTTAAAAATTAAAAGTATTTTTTAATGCACTGGAAACACATGCACTCGATTTACTCCACATTTGGTTTCTACTTGAGTAATATTATTTTGAAGTAACAGTACTTTTTCTTGATTACTTCCATCTGTGTTTAGTCCTGACTTTAACTGTTGCACAGTGTGTGCTCGCCGCTCACATGTGCAGCTGTGTGCAGCTGTGTGCAGCTGTGTGCAGTTGTGTGCAGCTGTGTGCAGCTGTGTGCAGTTGTGTGCAGCTGTGTGCAGTTGTGTGCAGTTGTGTGCAGTTGTGTGCAGCTGTGTGCAGTTGTGTGCAGTTGTGTGCAGTTGTGTGCAGCTGTGTGCAGCTGTGTGCAGTTGTGTGCAGCTGTGTGCAGTTGTGTGCAGTTGTGTGCAGTTGTGTGCAGCTGTGTGCAGTTGTGTGCAGTTGTGTGCAGCTGTGTGCAGTTGTGTGCAGTTGTGTGCAGTTGTGTGCAGCTGTGTGCAGTTGTGTGCAGTTGTGTAACAGCAGTGGGTTCGTCCTCTTCTGGCAGCTCTCTCAGGTAGAACCTTATTATTATTTAATTTAGTTTTGATGATGGATGTGAATGAGTGATGGGTATTTGTATCATAAATTAGTCTCATATGACTCAGGTGAGTCTCAGTGCCACAGGGCTCAGCGCCGCACTGATCAAGGACAGAGACGAGTACACACAAGAGTACACACAAGACTACACAAAAGAGTACACACAAGAGTACACACAAGAGTACACACAAGACAACACAGAGGAGTACACACAAGAGTACACACAAGAGTACACACAAGAGTACACACAAGAGTACACACAAGACTACACAAAAGAGTACACACAAGAGTACACACAAGACTACACACAAGAGTACACACAAGAGTACACACAAGAGTACACACAAGAGTACACACAAGAGTACACACAAGAGTACACACAAGACTACACACAAGAGTACACACAAGAGTACACACAAGAGTACACACAAGAGTACACACAAGAGTACACACAAGACTACACAAAAGAGTACACACAAGAGTACACACAAGACTACACACAAGAGTACACACAAGAGTACACACAAGAGTACACACAAGAGTACACACAAGAGTACACACAAGACAACACAGAGGAGTACACACAAGAGTACACACAAGAGTACACACAAGAAAGCACACAAGAGTACACACATTTTTTATTGTTTATTTCCTCACATGTTCTGCAGAGGTTGGTTATGTTACGTTTTGATTTTTGGCACAGACTTGGGTTCTATGACAGCATATGATGAGTGTTTTACAGCACAGTATTTTATGTCTATTATTGATTCTATTGACACAAAGTCTGCAGGTGGAAAACTTTCAGTTGGTAGTTGACAGGGACATAAGAAGAAAATAAGATGGCTAAAAACATAAAGATAATTGCATGGACTGTAAATGGTTTGCCAAACCTGGTTAAAAGAAAGAAACGTCCTTACCTTAGTAGATTTAAGGTACCTGAGTTACCTTAAATCTCAAAAGACAAACATAGCGTTTCTCCAGGAGGTTATGGAGGACGGTAAGCACCATGTGAAAAGCAATAAAGCTTTTATTAAAAGAGTTTTTAAAAGAGCATTTAATAGATTACTAAATGCTTTTATTAAAAGAGTTTTTATCAGGGAAGTGCTTCGCACATCTCATTCTTGAGACAGGTGCGTCGGAAAAGGCGCGCGTAACGCACATCAAATTAAGAAAGAGATAAATCCCGCACACTGTCGAACTTGCAAAGGTGAGATTTATTTACAGGTGAGGTCTGACAACGTTTCGGCTCTGAGCCTTCATCAGGCAAACATTCAAAAAGTGCTCGGAAGCCATCTTAAATAGGGAGTGGCCAGTCTCAGACAACAATGCAGTGAATTATTACATCAAGTAATTTTAACACAATGAACCTATTACCACATAAAAACCAAAAAATACTATAATAATAATAAAGCATAACTTTCTTTCAAGCTGAAAAAATGTATGCATAGAAGAAAAGATATAGCAGCCAGGTAAGACATGCAAAACCTGAATATCTATATACACTTCTATATGCATACTTCAGACCTAGACATGTCCACAGAGAAACATTTTAAACTACCATGTATTGTATGTACTAAAGTCTTTTTCAAGTCTATAGAAAAATATTTAAAATCAGTTCATCATTAAGACCCTTAGGAGCTAGGGTTTGGAGGGTGTGAATCCAGACGCCTCACGCTGTTTAAGTAGTTTGTCATGGTCACCCCCTCTCGGAGGAGGGGGGACCTGCTCAATTCCACAAAAGCGAAGTGTGCACACATCATGATGGGCATCATTATAGTGTGCTGCAACAGGATATTCTCTGTCATTACGGCGTATTGAACATTTGTGTTCACTTATTCTTTGTTTTAGTTTCCATTAAAAGAGTTTTTAAAAGACGATTTAATAAATGGATTACTAAATATTTTTATTAAAAGAAGAATTAATAGCGTTATTCATTAATCCATTTAGAAAACCAATTTCTAAATGTATTTAAAAACCCTTTCAGGAAAAGCATTTGCAAAACATATTAGCTTCTGCGATTAGCCTCTCCTTTTAGCTTTTCCGTGGTGTTCCTGGTCCGGGCTAAAGTAAAGTTAAATAAAAAGCAGAGCGATGTAATGAGCTTTGTTGAATGTGACGTGTAGCCAATCAGAAAGTGAGGAGACAGAAGCACGGAGGGGAATCCAGAATCCAAACAGCTGTCATGGCCATGTTCGCTGTCTCCACTCCTTTAACCAACGCCTTCTCTTTTTGTATTGTTTCTTCTCTGTTAGAAATAGTCCACAAACTATAGCAGCTGCTTCTTCGTCGTCCGCCATGTTTGTTTACGCCGAAGTCACGTTTAATCTCGTGAGGTTTTGTGAGATTTCCCTGTGACCTGGGAACCTTCCTGAGTGAAATCTGTCGGTGTGTGGTGTTGTCTTTGCCACTCACTGCAGGACCAAACCTGGGATAGCTTTGATTTTTTATCGCCGTGTGTGGGGTCTCTCAGGTTTTGAAAATCTTCCGACAGTTTTAAGATCTTGCCGTGTGAACCAGGCGTTGGGTTAGAGATGTTCCGGTTGCTGCCTTCTCACTCGACACTGAGAAGGCGTTTGATTGGGTAGAATGTTTTTTTTTACTGAATGCCTTTAAAATATTTGGGTTTGGGAAAGACTTCCTTAAATGGGCTAAGGCAATTTTTGCAAAATCGAGTGCAGCTGTTGTCACAAATGGCCTGATTTCCCCTTATTTTAGACTCTTCAGGGATACAAAACAGGGTCTGTCTCCACTTATTTATTTATTTATAGTTTATTTGATAGGGACAGATACAATAAACATAGATTATCTTCTCAAAGTAATCCAATGCCAGTATCACAGTGTTTATAGCCAAGGCTAATTCGCAACACCTGCCCCTAGAAGGGCTTTTGACAGATACAGAAATATTACACATGAATAATAAAGATTAAAAGTGTTCTGTTTACTTTGGTTATCGAGCCATTAGCAACCGCGATAAGGATGGAGGGAGGGATCGAGGGATGTGGAGGCAGGCGGGAGAGAACACAAACTTTTTCTTTATGCGGATGACATCCTTTGTTTGGTTTCAGCTTCAGCATCCTCTGCCCTGGTTCTTCTTCATAAAATTGACTCCCAAATCTCTGGTCATAAGGTCAAATGGCATAAATCAGAGGCCATGGCTGTATCGAAAGTAGTCACCCTGCTATGGTCAGCGCTGGCCATTTTAAGTGGCTCTCGTCTGAAGTATTTAGGGGTAAAATTGTGCACCAATGTATCAGATACAATGCATATTAATATGACTCCCCTCCTCACTAAGATAAAGCATAGTCTGGAGAAGTGGAAAACATTTAATTTGACCTTATGGGGAAAGATTACCGCTATTAAAATGGTGATTGCACCACAATTTAATTATTTGTCAATGATGCTTCCGATATCAATAACTGGAGAGTGTTTCTCCCAAAAAAATCGATTGGTAAAGGATTATCTATGGAATGGGAAAAAGCCAAGGATGAATCTGCAGAAACTTTATGTAACAAGAAGAGAAGGTGGGCCTAACGCAGGGCTGTACAATACTGCCTTTGAGATGGCTAAATTGGCAAAACACTGCATAAGAGAGGACAATTATTTAGGATGGGTAGGTATAGAACAAGAAACTACTGCCCCCTTCAGCCCAGTGGAGGTTCTGTCACAAAGGACCCCATCTGTGAACGAGTCTGGGGCAAAGAGATGAACTCAATTCTACAAAACTCTAAAAATGTCTGGACTAAATATCACAGGTGGTTAAAGATGTCACATTATAAACAAACGTATTCATCGCTTTGGAATAACCCAGCAATAAGAGCGGGGAAAAAAGTAATTTTTTGGAATTCCTGGTTGACTGGAGGCATGAGAAACACAGCAGACCTGGTTGATAATAAAAGACTAAAATCTTATCAAGACATAAGGGAAGAGTTTAATCTAAAAAGTAAATCAGAGTTTTGAAAATATCTCCAAATAAGAAGCAGCTTGAGCAGCGTAGTTAAGCAGCGACCTGGAGAAAACAACTACCCCAAAAGTTTCAGTCAGCTCCATGTTTTATACGATGTCGGCCAGAGCACTGCAGAGCAAAAGTGAGAGTTTAAGGTTTGTTTGCAGAGGGATTTGCATGTATATGAGGAGGTTTACCAGAGAAGCACAAGGAAAGTTCACAGATATTATTTTACACCCGCTCATCTTTTTTAAATGGGTTTATTGGAGAATAATCTATGTTGGAAATATAAAAGTCCTATTGTTCTGCCTTTTTGGAAAAAAATACTTAAAACAACGCAGGAATGGCTTTGCCTGAATCTGCTCAGCTTTGTCTCTGGAGGCAGCTCATGTTTGCCCGACTTATCCAAAATCTACTTCAGCTGCTACAGTTATTCTCTGTAAATGGAAAAACCAGGATGGGCGTGTTTACAGAGACTGGGTCAGGACCGTGGCAGAGATTGCATCTTTTGAGTTATTTATAGCTAAACTGCACAACAGAAAGGAATCACACTCACATATCTGGGATACATTTTTGTCTTTTATTCGGGGAAAAAAAGGCAGTTTTTGCTCTGTTTTGAATGTTTATGAAGAGGCTTATGCTGTTTTGTTTAGTCTGTGTTGTATTGTTATTTGTTTTGGTTAAAGTTCTTTAAAACTTAATAAAAATTTGATTGACAAAAAAGAGTACACACAGTGTGTATTCTTGTGTGTACTCTTGGCTTCTCTGTCTCTGATCAGTGCGGCGTTGACAAGTCTGGACAAGATAGAAACCACAGATAAGATTCTGGCAAATGGATGCTCTATAATTATTTAAATTTTTCTCTCCAAGGTTCAGTTCAAATGTTAAACTCAAAGTTCCAGAAGTATTTGGACACTGACACAAGTTTAGTTATTTAAGTCTTTTTACCCAAACATATTCCAGATACAGTTATGGCATTCATTTGTGTTGAATGTGTAGACTGTCAGCTGCAATCTGAGAGTTCTCCAAATGGGACGCCATTCCCTGTAATTCCCAAACCTTTCCTCCCATTCAGACGTGAATATGCTCAGAAAACAGCTGAGCATTTTAAGCACATATGGATTATATAACTGCATTTTTAATGTTTCGGTTAACAGCTGAAATAAAACTTGTGTCAGTGTCCAAATACTTCTGGACCTGTGTATTTACAGCGTCAGCACAGACAGACGGAAACATTTCAAGCACTGTTTGGTCTCTCCTTTGGTTTTGGACGATCAGCGAGGGTTTTAGAGCCAAAACTGTAAACATAAACAACTTGGTCATTAAGTAATTTTTATTTTATTGTGAATGAATCAGCTGTACCACTGTTATCAGTCAAACTAATATTTGATTTAAACCTGGTGACATCATATCTCTTGGTACACATGTGGGTCATTTTTATAAAATATTTAAAAATATACTGCTCATTGCACCTTTATTATAGATTCATGTTCTAGACTGTGATAATGTCAGAAACCCAGAGGCCTGTAAAACTCTATGGGTTATAAACTGTTTGAAAAGAAATATCCAAACAGAAAACCCACAAATATTGGACCTGACCTCAGCATAATAATCCTGCTCTGTCACTGCAAATTCAAAAGTGTAAAAATCTGGGAGTAGAGTTCATTTTACTCCCAGTGAGTTATTCATTATTTTATTTCACTCCCCTTTAGTCTGTAGTTGGTGAGAGTCACAAAGGAGAGTCCTCTAAATAACTTCTTCAGAGTGAATGTGAGTAAATCTAACTCTGTAACCACTCCCGCTGCAGACGGAGAACACTGCAGGAGTGAACAGCGCCCCCTCAGTCTGCTCATCTGAACTGACTGAGGTCGAGTTGGAGATGTTTCTGCTTTCTTTGTTTGGTGAGGAAATGAAAACCCTGCTGCTGTTTTCTAATATTTTTATTAAAACACGAGGGAAACATTTTTCAGCCAACATTTTATTTAGTTTTCCAAGTTTCACGAGTTGAAAGCTAACTTCATTTGCAGTCCAGTACAGCATACGCTAAAAATTACTTTATTACTTCTTTTAACTTTAACCTCTTAAATCTGAACAGAGCCCGACGGGGCTCCGCCCCCTTGTGTCCGCTTGTTGGGACCATAGCGGGGAGATCCAGCGGCTGACACACACATGTTTGACATCCTCGTGTTCAGACGATTCATGGCAACAAAACTATCTACTTCAATTTCTATTCAACAGTTGGATTCCGCCTGGATTTTTTAAAAATAAAACATGTATATCTTTCCATTACTTTGTTTATTTGGCACACATTTTGCTGCAGTAGACCAAGATATGTGAAATTTTCAATTTATGTTGTTATTTGCTTTACTACAGGAAGGAAAAAGGCTTTTTTGGAGGCAAATATGTGTTTTTTTTTCAGGCGGAAATTAGAATAATCCATTTCAACCTCAATTTATGGTCAAACAATATAATTTATTAATATTATTTCTCTTCCACAGTAATCCCCAAAGTCCACCAATTAATTTGCTACCAAGGTTAGCTATGTACACCTGGTAAATGCTAAGTAAAACCTTAATAAATGTAGATATAGAATTTTCAGGAAAAAGGCCTCAGAGCTTAACAGGTTATTTTTATTTGTCCGCTTGTGTTAAGTAGAAAATTTAAATTTGTTAAACAATTATTGAAGTGACTGCTATTAGCATTAGCATATGCTTATGCTAGCATGACTGCACATGAGCTAACATCTGTAGTAGCTCAACAAATACTTTATGTGATCTATGTCCATCTCCAATCGAGGCAGTTGTTCGTTTAAATGCTTAGCGTGTTTCGAGTTCAAATGAATTCTTTCTTATATCAAAATGCACAAACCCACTCCTCCCGCTCCCGCGCACGCAGGCGGAACACGGACACAGTTTCCTCGACCGCTCCACAAGCAGAGAGTGCTGTAGAAATCAAAACAAGCCCAACAACTGAAGTAAAATGAGTTAGCTAAGCATTAAACCCACTGCCACCAACCTTGGCGTGGTCATGGACACTGATTTCAAATTCAGTAAACAAGAAAACGCAGTCGTCAAATCCAGTTTTTATCATCTTCATCTTTTAGCCAAAATTAAATCAATTTTATCTTTTAAAGACTTTAAGCGTTTAATCCATGCTTTTATCTCATCACATCTGGACGACTGTAATGCACTTTACATTGGAATTAATCACACTGCACTTTACAGTTTACAGTTTACAGTTAGTCCAAAACACTGCTGTGCGTCTTTTAACAGGAAGTAAAAACCATGAGCACATCCCATCCTCGCCTCCTGCATTGGCTTCCTGTTGAGATTTTATTGTTTGTTTTTAAAGCGTTGAATGGTTTGGCCCCACAGTTCATCACTGACCTCAGACAGATTTACACTGCGGCACGTTCTCTGAGGTCCGAGAGCCAGCTCCAGCTCGTGGCCCCTAAGACGAGACTTAAAACCAGGGGGGACCGGGGCCCTCTCTGTGGCCGGCCCCAGACTATGGAACACTCTGCCCCCACATCAGAGCGGCCCCCACATCAGAGCGGGGCCCACATCAGAGCGGCCCCCACAGTGGAATGTTTTAAATCTCGTCTTAAGACCCATTTTTATTCTCTGGCTTTTAACTCGACGTGAATTGTGTGGTCCTCTGTTGTCTTTTATTGTTTTGTTTTTATTATTTAATTCTTGGTATTTATTTATTGTTATTTTATTGTATTACTTTTATTTGGTTTTACAGGTTCTTATTATTTAATGAGGACTGGTGGAGCTGAATGGAGTAATTTATTGTTATTTATTGTTCTATGTGCAGCACTTTTGGAAACTGTTTTGTTTGTAAAATGTGCTAAACAAATAAAGTGGATTTGGATTAAAATAAATAACTGCTGCACAAGTTTGCTTCATCAGAACTTTAACATGCTCACGCTGATGAAGCCTGTGACAGTTCAGTGTAATCTGGTAAATATGTTACAAATAATTTTACAAATTTACAAATAATTATATAAAATATGCTCTGCAACACTCTCAGAATATGATATTTAATAATAGAAAATGTTATTGTGTGTCACTTAGAGTTACAGCAGCATGACAAGTTACAGAAGTTTTTTGTTTTTTCTTTTTTAAAACAGGTCCAAACTCATCTCTGAGCCTTTTTCCGTGGTAACGAAGGATGTCCTGTGACTGTCAGCTAACAACGCTTTAACTGATGAGAAACTGCATTCATTTCTTACAGAAAGTGCTGGCCAAGGTGGAATATTAATTATTAAAGGTTCATCCAAGAGTCAGATGTTGAAGAAACATCTCCCTTATTTTTTTCAAGAAGGTTTGTATCAATTTTTAAACAGAAAATAATGTGTTACTAAAGCCTGTTTGTAATCTCAAATCATTTTTCTTACCTCTCGCCGGTGAAGGTGAGGGGTGCGAGTATGAGGAAGCAAGTTTTACTATTCCTTTTTATTTTATTTTTTTTATTATTATCTATTTACAACCAAATTTGGTCTGCAAAGGCAACTTGAAACCAGAGGAAAACTCAACCTGATGAAGATTTTGGATGAGGGGGAGAAGTCTGGGGTCAGGTCCTACGACAGGTAACACTTTTGTTTTGTCAAATTTAGGTAAAATATTTCATGTTTTTTCCTCTTGCCATTTTTGTAGACCCTGGTTGTAATAAATAATGCCACAGAATCACAGGAACCATGACAACTTCATCACAGCTCTCACTGCCAGGAAACTTGTCTTCGCTTTCATTCATCGCTTCAGATTCACCGTTACACCCACAACAGAACAGGAATGAACCGCTTTAAAACATGACGGCTATAGGAAATACTTGCCAACAGTTCTTTATTAAATAGTTTATCTCTGGCGTGATAATCGATGACTGTTTCTCACTTTGCTCTTCGATACTTTACTCCTCTTCTATACTGCTATTCTTTACTATTTGTTTCTGAAACAAATAAATGTAGCACTATATCAGAATCATGAATGTTTATAGTTGATGTTGTTATGTTGCTGTTCCCATTACAGGAAGAAGGAAGAAGATGGAGGAAGTCTCACAACTCTGGCTGATTGTGAAACTCAGTGTTTCCTACAACAAAGAACGTGCAGGTTTCTACATATTTTTTCAAATGAACTTTATTTACTGAAATGCCCCATGCCGTTCAGAGGATCAGCCAAATCATAATGCATTAAAAAATACCTTTGTTATTGGTTTTACTGCTCAGACTCTGTACTTCAGTATTATATTTGTGTGCTTATTGTACAGATGAGCAGAGGGAGAAACATTCACTGACTGCTGGAGATAAACTCTGATGCTGAGAGCTTTGTAACTCCAGTAATGGGTTTGTTTTTATTGTACACATGTTTTAAAATGTTAACATGCTTTAAATGATCTTAAAAATAAATGTGAGTTTTTATTGAAAGTGGCCTATCTCATTTTTTATTTTAGTGATGATTCTGAAAAAAGCCAAATTTACCTAATTTACCACCTAAAATCGTTATTTATAACTACCTATGAGTTGTTACTCTGCAAAATGTTCAGATTTAACTCCTAAAAAGAGTTACTGTTACCCTTTTCATGGAGTTAATGCATAGCTCCCTAAAAGGGTAACAGTAACTCTGTTCTGAGTGGTCCCAACACTGGAAAAGAGTTTAAATGAACTCCTGTGGAGTTAATCTGACCCTGCTGCTTTAGACAACGATCACACCTGTGTGACTCAATAATGTCACCACTTTTTAGTGCTATAGTTAAGAAAGAATTTAATTCAATTCAATTCAGATTTATTTGTATGTCCCAGTATCACAACAAAAGTCGCCTCAAAGGCTTCACAACAGTTGATCAAACAAACACACAATCAGAAAACACAAACAATAACTAAACTAAACTAAACAGACCCAGGACACTCCTGTCCTTAGACCCTCCTTCTCGGTAAGGAAAAACTCCTAAAAAAACCCAGCTGTGGGAAAAAAGAAGAAACCTTATGGAGCCCAACTGAAGGAGAGATCCTCTCCCAAAACGGACAGGCAATGCATCTAGGTGTAAGTTCATTAGTTCATCTATAGGATCATGATTTAACCTTAGGCAATTTGTGCTGATGAAGATTTTAAACTTTGTGCCAGTTTTTATTTTATGTAGCTAGAGCCAATAATTACAGAGATATTCACTATAAACCAGGCCAAGAAATCAGCATTTTCAATCTTTAGCAGCAGATTCTACCACAGAATTTTACTCTGCCCTCCAGCTCAGTTTTACAACATCGGGCCTTCAGAACGTTTCCTGAACCTGTTGTAAAGCCTTGGTGTCACACTCGAACTCTCTCTGGACTGAATAAACCACTGAAGTGTGGCTAAAGAAGCCGCTGCTCACAGAGAGCTGTATTAAAGCAGAATACTAGAGATTTGAGTGGACAGACAAAAAAGTGTTGGAGACAAAGACGCAGAAGCAGCAGGACAGCTGCGTCCTGGAGACAGATGTCCAGAAAAACCCAGAGCAGAACTTCGGGGAGGTTCACAGGGAGTGGACTCCTCAGGTGTTTTTAACCTGGCACGCCCTCGGCCAGGCGACCCAGCCGGTGGTCCTGTCCAGGCGTCCGGACACTTGTCCAGGCGTCCAGACACTTGTCCAGGCGTCCGGACCGCTCGTCCAGGCGTCCGGACCGCTCGTCCAGGCGTCAGGACCGCTCGTCCAGGCGTCCGGACACTCGTCCAGGCGTCCGGACCGCTTGTCCAGGCGTCCGGACCGCTTGTCCAGGCGTCCGGCCCGCTTGTCCAGGCGTCCGGCCACTTGTCCAGGCGTCCAGACACTTGTCCAGGCGTCCGGACACTCGTCCAGGCGGCCACTCGTCCAGGCGTCCGGCCCGCTTGTCCAGGCGTCAGGACCGCTCGTCCAGGCGTCCGGACCGCTCGTCCAGGCGTCCGGACCACTCGTCCAGGCGTCCGGACCGCTCGTCCAGGCGTCCGGACACTCGTCCAGGCGGCCACTTGTCCAGGCGTCCGGCCCGCTCGTCCAGGCGTCCGGCCGCTCGTCCAGGCGTCCGGACCGCTCGTCCAGGCGTCCGGACCGCTCGTCCAGGCGTCCGGACCGCTTGTCCAGGCGTCCGGACCGCTCGTCCAGGCGTCCGGACCGCTCGTCCAGGCGTCCGGACCGCTCGTCCAGGCGTCAGGACCGCTCGTCCAGGCGTCCGGACCACTTTTCTGCAGCGTCTGGGATGTTTTTTATGGCTTTGTCTGTCTCCCACATTCTCAAATGTTTGTTATTGCTCTCCGCTGTCTTCTGAGTCACGTTCCAGTGAACACAGCGCAGCTTCAGAGCGGCTGAGGCCGGTTCCCGCCAGCTTTTTTCTCTCCAAAACCTCCTCAGGCCAACGTCTTCCTGGGAAACACTCAGCTCCCACAAACCACTGGCCTTTTTGTTTATTGTGTTATAAATTTATCTCCTAGACCAGTGGTTCCCAACCTTTTAGGTTCTGTGTAGCCCGAGGACCTGATTTAGTCCGGGTTTAGACAATGTTTAGTCTAAGCTTAGTCTTGGTTAATTCTTAGTTTAGTCCTGGTTCATTCTTGGATTTAGACCTAGTTTAGTGCCAGTTTGTTGTTGGTTTAATCCTGGTTTGGACCTGGCTTAGTCCTGGTTTAGTCTTGATTTCAGTTCCTGGATGGGAGCCCGCTGGAGAACACCAGGAAGCCGGTGTGAATGTGAGTGAGTGGTTGGTGGTGGTCAAGGGTACGTTGGTTAGTTCTGTTCTTTTTCCCTGGTTGAGTTCTGGTTTTAGACCTGGTTTAGTTTTGTCCTTCTTTAGGGTCCCACCCCCTCCTCTTTAGTCCTGATTTAGGTTAATTTTGGTCTTTGAAAGCCAAATATATAAAGGTAGTGTAATCGATCAGATAACTCCATGTACCCTCTGCAATGTGCTCACCTACCCCTAGGGGTCCCCACACCCCTGGTTGGGAAACGCTGTCCTAGACAACACGTGTACACAAAAGTATGGACTGACAAGCTCAGATGAGATGGAAACCACAGATAAGTCTCTCTGTCGCTCTTTGTTCTGCTGAAGGTGTGGGTCTTGGTTGCAGGTGAGTAGTGGGTGGAGCCAGGGGTGCAGTGGGCGGGGCAGGACCAGCAGATTCTCCAGATTTCTGGCCTGATGTTTCTGTTTAACCGGGACAGTTATTAGGCTCCTTGTCCCAACACAGATCTGTAAAAACACCCAGTTTTCAACAAACCATGTCTCAGTTGTCCCCATTATAACCAACAGAGAAGCATAGGAAATGTAAAACTTATTTATCTTAAGATTTTTGTCACTAAAATTATTTACAATCTCAATCTTTACAATCTTTTTATAAATAAATCGCCATTAAATTTAAAAATTTAAACCCTAGCGTTATATACTTTAATTACATAACAGAAAACTGTATGGATTTCAGAAGCTTGTTGGGTTCAACTGCACCGTGATTAGTAAAAAAAAAAAAAAAAATGTTTCCCAGTTTTTGGGTTTAAAAATCTGGTCACCCTATGTAAAAGTGCATTTTTCAAATCAAAAAGTCAAACATAGATTTATATTGTCAGCACAGACAGAGTGAAACATTTCAAGCTTTGTTTTCTTATAACATTTATAATTATGGCTCACAGTTACAGAAAACTACAAATTCAGTTGTTCACAAAGTTAGAATATTGTGAAAAAGTTTAAAGTTTTTTTTTAACTGTGAATAACTCAGCTGTACCATTGTTATCAGTAAAACTAATATTTGATTTAAACATGTTTACATCCTGGGACACGTGGGTAATTTTTACGAAATATTAAAAGTATACACTGCTCACAGCAACTTTAATATTGTAAACTTGTAAACTTATTGTAAACAGTCAGCTCCAGCAGCACCACTGGCCTCACTACTGTTCACTACTGCGCCTTCCTCACTGAAACTCAGGAGGAAGTGGGCCTGCTGTGTCAGACGCTGCCCCCTGGTGGCCTGAAAGAACTGGTGCATTTATTAATGAGAAATAAAAGTCTAAGAGTAGCAGCAAAGTTGAAGAGTTACCTCAACGTCCTCCTCTGAAGATAAAAGACGAGAGCAGTGCCTTACAGCACAGAGCTTCAGCAGAGACTGAGGACCACTCTGAGGACCAGGGCTGTAGCCGAAAAGAGAAAAGTGTCAAGGAACTTCCTGGCTCCTGAAGCTCTACCCAGATGTACGTCATCGTCTTCCATGATGAGAACTGTCCCGATTGTTTTCTCAGTAAGGAAGGAGGTAGGGAAAGGAGCTTCATTGCTTCCTTAAACAGCTCCTTTAGCATAGGAAGCTCCAGATGTTCCTTACCGACCAGCGAGGAGCCAGGAGCTATCCCATAATCCAATGCACCAGCTCCCGAGTTTCTCCAAACTCAGCCGAGTGAGGCCGATCTTTTTGGTACCAAAATAAGATGTGAAAATGTGTACTTCTGTGATGTAAATGTAACAAATTGGAGAAACACAGATAAAAGGTTACTTTGGGCGTCACTGGCAGAGAGTAAGGAAGCCATCACAAAAAAATGGCTAAAGGCATATTCAATATTTCTACATAGCTTTGTGTATTACCATTAAACTTATATTTTGATGTACTGCTGCTAAGGTTAATAACGCTTCAACATTAGTAATAATAATACTTTGATTTTATGTGATGTTTTTCTTCTTTCACTCTAAGGTCGCTCTACTCTTAGGTGCATTCCAAATGTCCACCAATAAGATGTCCACCCTCTGCTGGGCTTTGAACGAGTTCAGCTGCAAAAATAAGACCAAGAGCTACTGTAAATGCTTTAGAACGTAGACACAACACTGCAATACTACAACAACGCTTAGGGGCGGATGTGAGACAAACAGAACTTTTATTTATGAACTGAGAATATGTTCATATGAGTAGGAAGAGTAGTTTTATCTTTTATTAGAGCGGTTTATGTAATTCATAGAGTCCAGCACAACTACAGCCTGTTGTAAGAACACTGTGATGTTAGGGAGGTGTAATAAGACCTGGATGTAGCACCGCCCACTCTCCCCTGGTGGCCGCTCTGTGGAACTGCAGCGGCAAAAACCCCATGTGACCAAGAAAGGATTGTTCCCTCAATGTGGAGTAAAAAGAAACGTCAGGCGTTCGGCGACAGGACGCTATTGAATATTTCTACATAGCTTTGCGTATTACCATTAAACTTATATTTTGATGTACTACTGCTAAGGTTAATAACGCTTCAACATTAGTAATAATTATACTTTGATTTTATGTGATGTTTCTCTTCTTTCACTCTAAGGTCGCTCTACTCTTAGGTGCATTCCAAATATGGCACAAATAAGTTCTCAGAGCCAAGGTTGCAGGGGGGGCTCCTGTCGATGGTGGGAAGACTCTGCAGAAACTGAGAACTTTTTGTGGCCCTGCCCTGTGCACAAAAAAGTTACTCGAAGCCAAGAAGATAATGCTCTGCAGAGATCGTCATACATCGTCATACATAATATAAAAACTTAGAACACTCCTCTTTAGGAGCGCGCTCACTCTGCTGACTGTAACCTTACCTGTGTTTTTACTGAATAAACTTCTGACTTGATTACACTTCTGAATCATCGTCCTCTTTGATGCTTTCACCCAAAATGAACAAATCCTTACAGCACAGCACCCAAACGTCTTTCTCCCTCAGGATACAAAAGGACAAATTTAACTAAATCTGAACCAAATGGACTGCGTTTGTGAAGTCTGTAGCTGGGACTTTGTATCGCAGGGGTCGCTCATAACCATTTTTATTAATTCTTATTACTTTATAGCATTTACCTCGGTGGAGCTGTGAGGGAATGAGGCGCTGTAAGACTCTGTTTGCAAACACACAGCTCTCTGTCAGGGTTTCATGGTTTTAGTTGCCTCCAACCAATAAAAAGCAAGCATTCAATCATGTGACCTCCTTCTGTCATGGTTACCTTCGCCTCTGTCCAATAAAGATCCAGTGTTTATCTGATTTGCCGAATAAATATGTAGCAAAACATGGAGTGGTATTTATTTCATATTTTCATTCGTTCACTGAGAGTTCTTAGTTTATCACTTTTTTATGTCTAAGAATTTAAAAAACAGATTAATTTTACATCGAAATGTTTCTCATCTCATCTTTTCTCAGCCTGGAAAATCATTTAAAACTTTTATTTAGGATAAAAGAAAAAAAGACACAGAATATTACAGTAAAACAATCTCAGGAGAGGACCCAGACCAGGACCAGGACCAGGACCCAGACCAGGACCGGGACCAGGACCAGGACCAGGACCAGGACCAGACCCAGACCCAGACCCAGACCAGGACCAGGACCAGGACCCAGACCAGGACCGGGACCAGGACCAGGACCAGGACCAGGACCAGACCCAGACCCAGACCCAGACCAGGACCAGGACCAGGACCAGGACCAGGACCCAGACCAGGACCAGGACCAGGACCAGGACCAGGACCAGGACCAGGACCCAGACCCAGAGCAGTGAAACTTCATGGTTTCTTCTGAGGGAAGCAGGCCCGGAGCAGCCAGTACAGAGAGTAACCGGCCCCTGCAGAGAGAGAAGCTCAGGTCGTTTACATCAACAACAAACATCTGGTCGTTTACATCAACAACAAACATCTGGTCGTTTACATCAACAACAAACATCTGGTCGTTTACATCAACAACAAACATCTGGTCGTTTACATCAACAACAAACATCTGGTCGTTTACATCAACAACAAACATCTGGTCGTTTACATCAATCAACAAACATCTGGTCGTTTACATCAACAACAAACATCTGGTCGTTTACATCAACAACAAACATCTGGATTCATCTCAGTTCTGATCTGACTTCACTTCCTCTGAGACAGTTTTTCAAATTTAGTTTTAATAAAATACAAAGTAAAATAAGTAAATGAAGAAACAATAATTAGCTTTCACAAACTTCTGCCACTGTCATTTTCAAACTGTTTCAGTAAAACAAAAGTAAAGCCTGGTACAGGTTAGCTCAGTAGGTTAGGTACAGAAAAGTAGCTCAGTAGGTTAGGTACAGGAAAGTAGCATATAGGGTGGGTACAGAAAAGTAGCTTGGTAGGTTATGTTGGCTCAGTAGCTCAGTCAGTTCAGTTAGGTAAGGGAACAGTGAACTGTGACCTACTGAAGTCAGGTCTAAGGTGTGAGCTCAGTAGGTTATGTTGGCTCAGTAGCTCAGTAGGTTAGGTACAGTATGTTAACTCATTAGGATATACTGTGTGACCTGCCATAGTGATGGTCATGGTGGTTTAGTGGAGTTATGTTATATCAGTAGCTCAGTAGGTTATGTTAGCTCAGTAGGTTATGTTAGCTCAGTAGGTTATGTTAGCTCAGTGGCACAACAAAGGGTTTAAAAAGCAGTCAATTGGACTTGGTTTTTAAAAACATTTCATCTTTTATCCAAGCTTTCTCAATTCTCACATATATGTTAGCTCAGTAGGTGATGTTAGCTCAGTAGGTGGTGTTAGCTCAGTCTGTGATGTTAGCTCAGTAGGTGGTGTTAGCTCAGTTGGTGCTGTTAGCTCAGTTGGTGCTGTTAGCTTAGTAGGTGATGTTAGCTCAGTAGATTATGTTAGCTCAGTAGGTGGTGTTAGCTCAGTCGGTGGTGTTAGCTCAGTCGGTGATGTTAGCTCAGTCGGTGATGTTAGCTCAGTCTGTGATGTTAGCTCAGTCGGTGGTGTTAGCTCAGAAGGTGGTGTTAGCTCAGTCGGTGGTGTTAGCTCAGTAGGTGGTGTTAGCTCAGTCGGTGATGTTAGCTCAGTCTGTGATGTTAGCTCAGTCGGTGGTGTTAGCTCAGAAGGTGGTGTTAGCTCAGTCGGTGGTGTTAGCTCAGTAGGTGGTGTTAGCTCAGTCGATGATGTTAGCTCAGTAGGTGGTGTTAGCTCAGTAGGTGGTGTTAGCTCAGTCGGTGGTGTTAGCTCAGTCGGTGGTGTTAGCTCAGTCGGTGGTGTTAGCTCAGTAGGTGGTGTTAGCTCAGTAGATTATGTTAGCTCAGTCGGTGGTGTTAGCTCAGTCGGTGGTGTTAGCTCAGTAGGTGGTGTTAGCTCAGTAGGTGGTGTTAGCTCAGTAGGTAATGTTAGCTCAGTAGGTGGTGTTAGCTCAGTCGGTGGTGTTAGCTCAGTCGGTGATGTTAGCTCAGTAGGTGGTGTTAGCTCAGTAGGTGGTGTTAGCTCAGTCGGTGGTGTTAGCTCAGTAGATTATGTTAGCTCAGTAGGTGGTGTTAGCTCAGTAGATTATGTTAGCTCAGTAGGTGGTATTAGCTCAGTCGGTGGTGTTAGCTCAGTAGAATATGTTAGCTCAGTAGATTATGTTAGCTCAGTAGATTATGTTAGCTCAGTAGGTGGTGTTAGCTCAGTAGGTGGTGTTAGCTCAGTCAGTGGTGTTAGCTCAGTAGATTATGTTAGCTCAGTAGGTGGTGTTAGCTCAGTAGGTAATGTTAGCTCAGTCGGTGGTGTTAGCTCAGTCGGTGGTGTTAGCTCAGTCGGTGGTGTTAGCTCAGTAGGTGATGTTAGCTCAGTTGGTGATGTTAGCTCAGTATGTAATGTTAGCTCAGTAGGTGGTGTTAGCTCAGTAGGTGGTGTTAGCTCAGTAGATTATGTTAGCTCAGTAGATTATGTTAGCTCAGTAGATTATGTTAGCTCAGTCGGTGATGTTAGCTCAGTTGGTGGTGTTAGCTCAGTAGGTGATGTTAGCTCAGTCGGTGGTGTTAGCTCAGTAGGTGGTGTTAGCTCAGTTGGTGGTGTTAGCTCAGTAGGTGATGTTAGCTCAGTAGGTGATGTTAGCTCAGTCGGTGATGTTAGCTCAGTCGGTGGTGTTAGCTCAGTAGGTGGTGTTAGCTCAGTTGGTGGTGTTAGCTCAGTAGGTGATGTTAGCTCAGTAGGTGATGTTAGCTCAGTAGGTGGTGTTAGCTCAGTAGATTATGTTAGCTCAGTCGGTGGTGTTAGCTCAGTAGGTTAGGTGACTGACCTGCCAGAGTGATGGTCATGGTGAAGCGGTACATCAGCACGTCCACAGTTCCTCCTTTGATGTGAACCGGTAAACCATTATCTGCCTGAGACACAAACACAGAGAAGTGGGTCAGAGCCGGGCCCAGCCGGGGTCCGGACCCACCAGCTGGGAACCACAGTGTGAAGGAGTCTGGGACAGACCTGGAAATGTTTCTGAGCCTCAGGGACGCGGTTCTTCAGAGACCGAGCCGAGCTGCAGAAGGCTCGACTGAACATCACCGGGAGATTCTGGAGAGAAGAGGAACGATTACTAAACCAGGTCTAAACCAGGACTAAACCAGGTCTAAACCAGGACTAAACCAGGTCTAAACCAGGACTAAACCAGGACTAAACCAGGTCTAAACCAGGACTAAACCAGGACTAAACCAGGACTAAACCAGGTCTAAACCAGGTCTAAATCTGGACTAAACCAGGTCTAAACCAGGACTAAACCAGGTCTAAACCAGGACTAAACCAGGACTAAACCAGGACTAAACCAGGTCTAAACCAGGTCTAAATCTGGACTACACCAGAACTACACCAGGACTACACCAGGACTACACCAGGACTAAACCAGGTCTAAACCAGGACTAAACCAGGACTAAACCAGGTCTAAACCAGGACTAAACCAGGACTAAACCAGGTCTAAACCAGGACTAAACCAGGTCTAAACCAGGACTAAACCAGGACTAAACCAGGACTAAACCAGGACTAAACCAGGTCTAAACCAGGTCTAAATCTGGACTACACCAGAACTACACCAGGACTACACCAGGACTAAACCAGGACTAAACCAGGACTAAACCTGGACTACACCAGGACTAAACCAGTACTAAACCAGGACTAAACCTGGTCTAAACCAGGACTAAACCAGATCTAAACCAGGACTACACCAGGACTAAACCAGGACTAAACCAGGACTAAACCAGGTCTAAACCAGGACTAAACCAGGTCTAAACCAGGACTAAACCAGGACTAAACCAGGACTAAACCAGGTCTAAACCAGGTCTAAATCTGGACTACACCAGAACTACACCAGGACTACACCAGGACTAAACCAGGACTAAACCAGGACTAAACCTGGACTACACCAGGACTAAACCAGGACTAAACCAGGTCTAAACCTGGAATAAACCAGGACTAAACCTGGACTAAACCTGGACTAAACCTGGACTACACCAGGACTACACCAGGACTACACCAGGACTACACCAGGACTAAACCAGGACTAAAGCTGGACTACACCAGGACTACACCAGGACTACACCAGGACTAAACCAGGTCTAAACCTGGACTACACCAGGACTACACCAGGACTAAACCAGGTCTAAACCTGGACTACACCAGGACTAAACCAGGACTAAACCAGGACTAAACCTGGACTACACCAGGACTACACCAGGACTACACCAGGACTAAACCAGGACTACACCAGGACTACACCAGGACTACACCAGGTCTAAATCTGGACTACACCAGGACTACACCAGGACTAAACCAGGTCTAAACCTGGACTACACCAGGACTACACCAGGACTAAACCAGGTCTAAACCTGGACTACACCAGGACTAAACCAGGACTAAACCAGGACTAAACCTGGACTAAACCTGGACTACACCAGGACTAAACCAGGACTAAACCTGGACTACACCAAGACTACACCAGGACTACACCAGGACTAAACCAGAACTAAACCAGAACTAAACCTGGACTAAACCAGGACTACACCAGGACTACACCAGGACTAAACCAGAACTAAACCAGAACTAAACCTGGACTACACCAGGACTAAACCAGGACTAAACCAGGTCTAAACCTGGACTACACCAGGACTAAACCAGGACTAAACCAGGACTAAACCAGGTCTAAATCTGGACTACACCAGAACTACACCAGGACTACACCAGGACTAAACCAGGACTAAACCAGGACTAAACCTGGACTACACCAGGACTACACCAGGACTAAACCAGGACTAAACCAGGTCTAAACCTGGAATAAACCAGGACTAAACCTGGACTAAACCTGGACTAAACCTGGACTAAACCTGGACTACACCAGGACTACACCAGGACTACACCAGGACTACACCAGGTCTAAATCTGGACTACACCAGGACTACACCAGGACTACACCAGGACTACACCAGGACTAAACCAGAACTACACCAGGACTACACCAAGACTAAACCAGGTCTAAACCTGGACTACACCAGGACTACACCAGGACTAAACCAGGTCTAAACCTGGACTACACCAGGACTAAACCAGGACTAAACCAGGACTAAACCTGGACTACACCAGGACTACACCAGGACTACACCAGGACTAAACCAGGACTACACCAGGACTACACCAGGACTACACCAGGACTACACCAGGTCTAAATCTGGACTACACCAGGACTACACCAGGACTAAACCAGGTCTAAACCTGGACTACACCAGGACTACACCAGGACTACACCAGGACTAAACCAGGACTACACCAGGACTACACCAGGACTAAACCAGGTCTAAACCTGGACTACACCAGGACTACACCAGGACTAAACCAGGTCTAAACCTGGACTACACCAGGACTAAACCAGGACTAAACCAGGACTAAACCTGGACTAAACCTGGACTACACCAGGACTAAACCAGGACTAAACCTGGACTACACCAGGACTACACCAGGACTACACCAGGACTACACCAGGACTAAACCAGAACTAAACCAGAACTAAACCTGGACTAAACCAGGACTACACCAGGACTAAATAAGGACTACACCAGGACTAAACCAGGACTACACCAGGACTAAACCAGGACTACACCTGGACTAAACAAGGACTACACCAGGACTAAACCAGGACTACACCAGGACTACACCAGGACTAAACCAGGACTACACCAGGACTAAACCAGGTCTAAACCTGGACTACACCAGGACTACACCAGGACTAAACCAGGTCTAAACCTGGACTACACCAGGACTAAACCAGGACTAAACCAGGACTAAACCTGGACTAAACCTGGACTACACCAGGACTAAACCAAGACTAAACCTGGACTACACCAGGACTACACCAGGACTACACCAGGACTAAACCAGAACTAAACCAGAACTAAACCTGGACTAAACCAGGACTACACCAGGACTACACCAGGACTAAATAAGGACTACACCAGGACTACACCAGGACTAAACCAGGACTACACCAGGACTACACCAGGACTACACCAGGACTAAACCAGGACTACACCAGGACTACAACAGGACTAAACAAGAACTACACCAGGACTACACCAGGACTAAACCAGGACTAAACCAGAACTAAACCTGGACTAAACCAGGACTACACCAGGACTAAATCAGGACTACACCAGGACTAAACCAGGACTACACCAGGACTACACCAGGACTACACCAGAACTAAACCAGGACTAAACAAGGACTACACCAGGACTACACCAGGACTACACCAGGACTAAACCAGGACTAAACCAGAACTAAACCTGGACTAAACCAGGACTACACCAGGACTACACCAGGACTAAATCAGGACTACACCAGGACTAAACCTGGACTACACCAGGACTACACCAGGACTAAACCAGGACTACACCAGGACTACACCAGGACTAAACCAGGACTAAACCTGGACTAAACCTGGACTAAACCAGGACTAAACCAGGACTAACCCTGGACTAAACAAGGACTAAACCAGGACTACACCAGGACTAAACCAGGACTTCACCAGGACTACACCAGGACTACACCAGGACTAAACCAGGACTAAACCAGGACTAAACCTGGACTACACCAGGACTACACCAGGACTACACCAGGACTAAACCAGGTCTAAATCTGGACTACACCAGGACTACACCAGGACTAAACCAGGACTACACCAGGACTACACCAGGACTAAACCAGGACTAAACCATGGCTACACCAGGACTACACCAGGACTACACCAGGACTACACCAGGACTAAACCAGGTCTAAACCAGGACTACACCAGGACTACACCAGCACTAAACCAGGTCTAAACCTGGACTACACCAGGACTACACCAGGACTAAACCTGGACTACACCAGGACTAAACCAGGACTAAACCAGGACTAAACAAGGACTAAACCAGGACTAAACAAGGACTAAACCTGGACTAAACCTGGACTAAACCAGCACAAAACCTGGACTAAAAAGGACTAAACCTGGACTAAACCAGAACTAAACCAGGGCTAAACCTGGACTAAACCAGGACTACACCAGGACTAAATCAGGACTACACCAGGACTACACCAGGACTAAATCAGGACTACACCAGGACTAAACCTGGACTACACCAGGACTACACCAGGACTAAACCAGGACTACACCAGGACTACACCAGGACTAAACCAGGACTAAACCTGGACTAAACCTGGACTAAACCAGGACTAAACCAGGACTAACCCTGGACTAAACAAGGACTAAACCAGGACTACACCAGGACTAAACCAGGACTTCACCAGGACTACACCAGGACTACACCAGGACTAAACCAGGACTAAACCAGGACTAAACCTGGACTACACCAGGACTACACCAGGACTACACCAGGACTAAACCAGGTCTAAATCTGGACTACACCAGGACTACACCAGGACTAAACCAGGACTACACCAGGACTACACCAGGACTAAACCAGGACTAAACCATGGCTACACCAGGACTACACCAGGACTACACCAGGACTACACCAGGACTAAACCAGGTCTAAACCAGGACTACACCAGGACTACACCAGCACTAAACCAGGTCTAAACCTGGACTACACCAGGACTACACCAGGACTAAACCTGGACTACACCAGGACTAAACCAGGACTAAACCAGGACTAAACAAGGACTAAACCAGGACTAAACAAGGACTAAACCTGGACTAAACCTGGACTAAACCAGCACAAAACCTGGACTAAAAAGGACTAAACCTGGACTAAACCAGAACTAAACCAGGGCTAAACCTGGACTAAACCAGGACTAAAACAAGACTAGATGAAGACAAAAATCCCACAGAGGACTGAACGACGAGGACTTCAGCAGAACCAACAGGTGACGAAGGAAAGACCTAACACAACAACAGCCATGTGACTAACACTCTGCTTTCTGATTGGTTAAAGGGACAGAGTGGAAGGCTGTGATTGGCTGTCAGAACTGTCAATCAAAACCAGACGTTGTGTGACCTTCAGCTCAGAGTCAAAAACACTCACTGCATTTGGCGTTACATTAACAAGACTAAACCAGGACTAAACCAGGACTAAACCTGGACTAAACCTGGACTAAACCTGGACTAAACCTGGACTAAACCTGGACTAAACCAGGACTAAACCTGGACTAAACCAGGACTAAACCAGGACTAAACCAGGACTAAACCAGGACTAAACCTGGACTAAACCAGGACTAAACCAGGACTACACCAGAACTACACCAGGACTAAACCAGGACTAAACCAGGACTAAACCAGGACTAAACCTGGACTACACCAGGACTACACCAGGACTAAACCTGGACTAAACCAGGTCTAAACCAGGACTAAACTAGGACCACACCAGGACCACACCAGGACTAAACCACGACTAAACCAGGACTAAACCACGACTAAACCAGGACTAAACCAGGACTAAACCAGGACTAAACCTGGACTAAACCAGGTCTAAACCAGGACTAAACTAGGACTAAACCAGGACTAAACCAGGACTAAACCACGACTAAACCAGGACTAAACCAGGACTAAACCAGGACTAAACCAGGTCTAAACCAGGACTAAACCAGGACTAAACCTGGACTAAACCAGGTCTAAACCAGGACTAAACTAGGACCACACCAGGACTAAACCACGACTAAACCAGGACTAAACCACGACTAAACCAGGACTAAACCAGGACTAAACCTGGACTAAACCAGGTCTAAACCAGGTCTAAACCAGGACCACACTAGGACCACACCAGGACTAAACCAGGACTAAACCAGGACTAAACCAGGACTAAACAAGGACTACACCAGGACTAAACAAGGACTACACCAGGACTAAACCAGGACCAAACCAGGACTAAACCAGAACTTAACCAGGACTAAACCAGGACTAAACCAGGACTAAACCAGGACTAAACAAGGACTAAACCAGGACTACACCAGGACTAAACCAGGACTACACCAGGATTAAACCAGGACTAAACAAGGACTAAACCAGGACTAAACCAGGACTAAACCAGGATTAAACCACGACTAAACCAGGACTACACCAGGACTAAACCAGGACTAAACCAGGACTAAACAAGGACTAAACCAGGACTACACCAGGACTAAACCAGGACTAAACCAGGACTAAACCAGGTCTAAACCAGGTCTTGGTCTGGTCTCCGCAGTATAAACAGTTGCTGAGGTTGTTTGAGGTGATCTGTTTTTAGCCTCAGCTCAGAGTTCACTCTCTCTGTTTCAAACACAAACACATGACTCTGTAGTACTGCGGGTTACTCAGTACTCAGTACTCAGAAGCTGTACTGCGGGAAAAGTACTGCTACTTCAAAATAATCAGGTAGAGAAAGAATCTGAATCTGAGTCTGAATAGTTTTGTAATAATATCACTTTACACAGAAGCACAAAGCAACTGCAGCTGCTGTAGTAGCACAGGACCCACAGTGGAAATATTACTAAATATATACTGTATATTAGTAGTAGTAGTAGTAGTAGTAGTAGTAGTAGTAGTAGTAGTATGAAAATATGAAACAGAGGTAACCCCTCTAAACATTTGGTCCTAGATTACTTTTGTTTCAGGTTGGTTAAGACCTTGGTTTAGTCCTTTTAGAGTTCTTGGTTTAGTCCTGGTTTAGACCTGGTTTAGTCCTGGTTTAGTCCTGGTTTAACCCTGGTCTGGTCATCCTGGTTTAGATAGGGTTAGATTAATACTTTTTTGATCCCAAAAAAAATTCAGCCCTGATATAGACCTTGCTTAGTCCCTAGTTTAGTCCTGGTTTAGTCCTGGTTTAGTCCTGGTTTAGCCCTGGTTTAGCCCTGGTTTAGCCCTGATTTAGCCCTGATTTAGCCCTGGTTTAGCCCTGGTTTAGCTCTGGTTTAGTCCTGGTTTAGTCCTGTCCTTTTCATGTTGTAGTCCTTGTCTGACCTTTAGTCCTGGTTTAGCTTCAGCTGTAGCTCTGTTGGTTCGCTGCTGTCTTCTCCTCATTTAGCCTCATGTGGTACTAGTTTAGCCTCTTATTAGTCCCACTTTAGTTCTTTTTCAACACTGGTTTAGACCTGGTTTAGACCTGGTATAGACCTGGTTTAGACCAAATTCATTTATATATATTCCTTGTTTAGTCCTGGGTACTGCACCTTTGGCTTAGTGCTGTTTTATTTTGGGTTCAGTCAAGGTTATGTCCTGGTTTAGTCCTAGTTCTTAGCTACAGTTTAGTCCTGGTTTAGTCCTGGTTTCGTCCTGGTTTAGCCCTGGTTTAGCCCTGGTTTAGTTCTGGTTTAGTCCTGGTTTAGTCCTGGTTTAGTCCTGGTTTAGTCCTAAAAGCCCGGTCTAACTCAGATGAAAGTGTTTCTTACCCGTAGCTGGCTCATGGCTGCTGCTCTGAAGGACAGACCCAGACTGAGCGGACTTTACCTGGACCAGGGCCAGACTCACCTGATATGGACCAGGTCTGGACCAGAGCCAGAGGGGACACGTGATACCAATCAGGGGAGGGAGTAGTACTCACTGTACTGCAGTAAAAGTACTATTACTTCACAATAATACTACTCAAGTTCATGTTAGTAAGTAAAACATAAGAACTGAATCTCAAACTGTAAAACTACTAAATACCTCTGAGGTTGGATAATAATTTACTCCACAATAAAAGATCACAGAAGTATGTCATTCATTTTCTACTCACATCTGACTTCTAAGGAGTTTTCCTAACAACAGTTTTTAGTGCAGCAGTGTTTAGGTCGATGAAATTAAGTGAAATATGAAAAAATGTCTGTGCAAAAGTTTGGGCACAGTTAGAAGTTTGCATGGAACTTCTCAAAATGGATTCCTTGCAACACAAAACTTGTTAGTTCAGTGAGTTAAGCCTTGAACTTCATAGACAGCTGCATTCAAAGGTATTTAAGGTGGTAATGAGGAAATGGAAGGACACAGGCAGAGCTGATGTTAAAGCCAGATGTGGCAGAGGTAAGAAATGTCACATCCAGCCCTGAGACTTCAGTTCTGTTTATGTTTTTTACTCAGTTATTGTTCCCTTCCTGTTTTATTTTGGTGACTGACCTCTTTGTCTCGTTTCAGATCAGTTCACTTCCTGTCTATGTTTGGTTTCCCGTCTTCTGTGATCACCTGACCCTCCCTGATGCGTCTCACCTGTGTCTCCGCCCCCTCCTCTGTGTATAAGCCCCTCCTTCCCTTTGTTCTGTGCCACGTCGTCTGCGTTCCTGCCCTCAGTTTCTGCTTTTGGGTTTCTGTTTTTTGCGTTTGCCGGCCATCTTTGGACACTTTTTCCTGACTTCCTGTAAAATAAACTGCAGCCTTTGTCTGTGAGCCGCGCCTCTGAGTCCATTCCTTTGTAGCCAGCATAAGAAGGAACGGTGAGGACGGTTAAAGACGACCACAGATCTCCTCCAAACACCGACAACATCTGCTGCAGATGTTTCTGAACATTAGATTAGATTAGATTTGATAGATACTTTATTGATCCTGAAGGAAATTTAAGCTCCAGCAGCAACTTTACAAAGTGGGTCAACACTTCAGAACATCTGTAACATCTGTAACATCTGTAACATCTGTAACATCTGTATGGGAGGGTGATGTTTGAGGTTTTATCCCAAAATGAATCTGGCTTTGTCTGAGCGTCCTCCCTCTGCGGTGCTCTGTAGCGCTGTCTGAATGTCTAATGGATAAAAAATACTAACGCACTCAAAATTTCCCACAGTGCATTGTGAAAAGTAGTGGACAGCGATGGTCACTAGAGGTCAGTATAGACCAGAATGCTTTGTGAGTTTCAGCGAACAGCTGTACACAACACGTCTGAATGAAACCAGTTAGAAACGCCTTTTTTTTTTTACTTCTGTCCCGTCGTAATCAGAAATAAAAAGCTCTTAAATAAACCGCTGCAGTGTAAAATTGCTAACGTTAGCTTAGCCATTAGCGTTCAGCCTCCCCACGTAAGGCACAGAGCTGCAATAATCCACTCTGTTTTATTCATTACAGCCATAATTCATGTTAAATATCACACGCATGACGTTTGATGAACTTTTTTACACACAAACGCCAGAGTCACATGATCACCGGTGAGAGAAAAATAGTGTGCGAGTCCAAATCCTTCACAAAATGAGTGCACTACAGTCTGCTGTAGAGGACTGAGGGGTTAGGGACGAGGGAGGACGTTCAGAC
Organism: Bostrychus sinensis; assembly: GCA_020698575.1. Taxonomy (NCBI): domain Eukaryota; kingdom Metazoa; phylum Chordata; class Actinopteri; order Gobiiformes; family Eleotridae; genus Bostrychus; species Bostrychus sinensis. The sequence continues at coordinate 1,194,350 of CM036245.1, read as the reverse complement.
ACAGCCTAAATGAACTTTTGCATCAAACAGAATCAGTCGTTCAAATAAACACATGCTACATACAGTCTGCAGTAAACCTAGGCCTATATCTTAACTTCAGAAGTTAAACCTGAATTTATGTTGCTCTGCTTGTGTGTAGGGATGTAACAATATTCAAATATCAAGGCACAGTTTTGACACAATATTAATTTCACGGTACACTATTTATGGTGATATTGGGGGGAGGCTCATGGTTTTGTGTAAAAGCTCACAATAAAACAAAACATTTTCTATAAAAGTGGTCTAAAGAGCCTTAATTTTATTCATTAATGTGCTGTTTCAAAAGATTGAGACTGAAAAAGTATTTAATAATAAAGTCGTCATGTTGGCTGCACTGCAACAGAGCAAAGGATCATGGTCTATGTTGTTCACGCTGGGTTTTTTACCTTTCCGCTGCAACAAAACGCAATTCCATACTACAAAAGTCCAGGATGATTTTGTGAGACTTTTGATATTGGGACACAAAGATAATGCCAATATTGTTACATCAATTTATTCCTTTTATCCCTGCCTATACAACAGGAAACAAGAAAGAAAATGTCATGTCCTGATGATAACACATTGTTTTCAGGTAATTACTTGAATGCAGCTGGTCGTTGCTGTGAAAATAGTATCTGACGTCATTCAGAGAGCGAAGAGGAAGAGCAGGAGCAGAAGTGAAACACCTCAGACACCTGGGACCTGACCGCGTCCCACTCTCAGGTTTATAATAAGACTTTGTTTAAACACATTTCTGAGATAACTCTGATCACTTCTGCTCTGTTTACACCGCAGCTCACACTCAGACAGAGCTGAATAAAACAGATGTATGTGAGACAACAGTATGATTCTACACTGTGTTTCAAGAGCCACATTCAAACAATATCTAATACAGTGACATTTTATTTGAACAATTTTAAACAAATACGACCTTTCTTGGTGCTGCTAAAATGTTTTTACATTCAATGATTCTGTCCCACACAGAAAAACAGCCTTTGGACAAAATGCTCTTTCTGTAAATAAAATCTGGAACAGTCTTGGTCTCTCTGTAAGGAAGTGTCCCACATCACAAACCTTCAAAACTCACCTAAAGTAGGGGTTGAAAGCAAACCAGTCCTGTAGCCACTGACTCTTAACTTTTTGGTAATGTACTGTCTGTGATGTGCTCTTATTGTGTTTCATTGTCCTTTTCTATTTTTATTTTATTTATTTTCAACAAACAATGTAAATACACCTGAGTTAGCCAAGTTAGGCTAATTTTCATTGATAGTCCCCCTGCCAGCTGTAAAAAGGCAACCTAAAAAAAAGAGAGAGTATTGTTAGTAAACGTGTTTGTAGAAAGAGTATTGTTAGTAAACGTGTTTGTAGAGAGAGTATTGTTAGTAAATGTGTTTGTAGAAAGAGTATTGTTAGTAAACGTGTCTGTAGAGAGAGTATTGTTAGTAAACGTGTCTGTAGAGAGAGTATTGTTAGTAAACGTGTTTGTAGAGAGAGTATTGTTAGTAAACGTGTTTGTAGAGAGAGTATTGTTAGTAAATGTGTTTGTAGAAAGAGTATTGTTAGTAAATGTGTTTGTAGAGAGTATTGTTAGTAAACGTGTTTGTAGAGAGAGTATTGTTAGTAAATGTGTTTGTAGAGAGAGTATTGTTAGTAAACGTGTTTGTAGAGAGAGTATTGTTAGTAAACGTGTTTGTAGAGAGAGTATTGTTAGTAAACGTGTTTGTAGAGAGAGTATTGTTAGTAAACGTGTTTGTAGAGAGAGTATTGTTAGTAAACGTGTCTGTAGAGAGAGTATTGTTAGTAAACGTGTCTGTAGAGAGAGTATTGTTAGTAAACGTGTTTGTAGAGAGAGTATTGTTAGTAAACGTGTTTGTAGAGAGAGTATTGTTAGTAAATGTGTTTGTAGAGAGAGTATTGTTAGTAAACGTGTTTGTAGAGAGAGTATTGTTAGTAAACGTGTCTGTAGAGAGAGTATTGTTAGTAAACGTGTTTGTAGAGAGAGTATTGTTAGTAAACGTGTTTGTAGAGAGAGTATTGTTAGTAAACGTGTTTGTAGAGAGAGTATTGTTAGTAAACGTGTTTGTAGAGAGAGTATTGTTAGTAAACGTGTTTGTAGAGAGAGTATTGTTAGTAAACGTGTTTGTAGAGAGAGTATTGTTAGTAAATGTGTTTGTAGAAAGAGTATTGTTAGTAAATGTGTTTGTAGAGAGTATTGTTAGTAAACGTGTCTGTAGAGAGAGTATTGTTAGTAAACGTGTTTGTAGAGAGAGTATTGTTAGTAAACGTGTTTGTAGAGAGAGTATTGTTAGTAAACGTGTCTGTAGAGAGAGTATTGTTAGTAAACGTGTTTGTAGAGAGAGTATTGTTAGTAAACGTGTCTGTAGAGAGAGTATTGTTAGTAAATGTGTTTGTAGAGAGAGTATTGTTAGTAAACGTGTCTGTAGAGAGAGTATTGTTAGTAAATGTGTTTGTAGAGAGAGTATTGTTAGTAAACGTGTCTGTAGAGAGAGTATTGTTAGTAAACGTGTTTGTAGAGAGAGTATTGTTAGTAAACGTGTTTGTAGAGAGAGTATTGTTAGTAAACGTGTCTGTAGAGAGAGTATTGTTAGTAAATGTGTTTGTAGAGAGTATTGTTAGTAAACGTGTCTGTAGAGAGAGTATTGTTAGTAAACGTGTTTGTAGAGAGAGTATTGTTAGTAAACGTGTTTGTAGAGAGAGTATTGTTAGTAAACGTGTCTGTAGAGAGAGTATTGTTAGTAAACGTGTTTGTAGAGAGAGTATTGTTAGTAAACGTGTTTGTAGAGAGAGTATTGTTAGTAAACGTGTCTGTAGAGAGAGTATTGTTAGTAAACGTGTCTGTAGAGAGAGTATTGTTAGTAAACGTGTTTGTAGAGAGAGTATTGTTAGTAAACGTGTTTGTAGAGAGAGTATTGTTAGTAAACGTGTTTGTAGAGAGAGTATTGTTAGTAAACGTGTTTGTAGAGAGTGAAAGTGCAGGTGTCTGAGTTCCTCTTTCACTCCAGGTCTTTCACCAGTTCTTTTCCACATCTGTCACTTCTCTGTCAGAGTTTCTAACAGACACTGATTCTGCTGCTGCTTTGTCAGAGCTGAGGTAAGAACTTTTCACTGCTGACTTATGGCAAAATATAACTTTAAAAACTATTGTTACTAATGTTAGACCTGAAGTCCTGGTTTAGATCTGTTCTAGTCCTGGTTTAGATCTGTTCTAGTCCTGGTTTAGATCTGTTCTAGTCCTGGTTTAGATCTGTTCTAGTCCTGATTTACCACATTTAGCCGTAACATTATGACCACTGACAGGAAATATTAGGGAAATATTAGAATCGTGAGTGCAGCTCTTGGGGCTTGTTCCCATCATCGTATCAGTCAGGTCATAATTTTATATCTGCTCAGTATTTCCTCTTCCTGTGTGTGTGTGTGTGTGGTGTGTGTGTGTGTGGTGTGTGTGTGTGTGTGTGTGTGTCTGTGTGTGTGTGGTGTGTGTGTGTGTGTGTGTGTGTGTGTGGTGTGTGTGTCTGTGTGTGTGTGTGTGTGTCTGTGTGTGTGTGTGTGTGGTGTGTGTGTGTGTGTGGTGTGTGTGTCTGTGTGTGTGTGTGGTGTATGGTGTGTGTGTGTGCGTGCGTGCGTGTGTGTGCATGCGTGTCTTTAGATGCAGCTGCTGCTCCCCCTGGTGGCCTCTCTGCTCCTTCACGCCCCTCCCTCCACAGCCCAGTGGGATGTGGACTACAAACATGGCGGACTACAGGACTACAGCGGCCTCCAGGATAAACACAAGTGCTGTGGCTGGAAGTGCATGGTGTTCACTCTGCAGTGGCCCGGGACCTTCTGTCAGGTCTTTAACTGGTTTAGTCCTGGTTTAGTCCTGGATTAGTCCTGGTTTAGTCCTGGTTTAGACCTGGTTTAGTCCTGGTTTAGACCTGGTTTAGACCTGGTTTAGTCCTGGTTTAGTCCTGGTTTAGACCTGGTTTAGTCCTGGTTTAGTCCTGGTTTAGTCCTGGTTTAGACCTGGTTTAGACCTGGTTTAGTCCTGGTTTAGTCCTGGTTTAGACCTGGTTTAGACCTGGTTCAGTCCTGGTTTAGACCTGGTTTAGTCCTGGTTTAGACCTGGTTTAGATCTGGTTTAGACCTGGTTTAGTCCTGCATTAGTCCTGCTTTAGTCCTAGTTTAGACCTGGTTTAGTCCTGGTTTAGACCTGGTTTAGTCCTGGTTTAGTCCTGGTTTAGACCTGGTTTAGACCTGGTTTAGTCCTGGTTTAGTCCTGGTTTAGACCTGGTTTAGACCTGGTTTAGTCCTGGTTTAGTCCTGGTTTAGACCTCGTTTAGTCCTGGTTTAGTCCTGGTTTAGACCTGGTTTAGACCTTGTTTAGACCTGGTTTAGTCCTGGTTTAGTCCTGGTTTAGTCCTGGTTTAGTCCTGGTTTAGTCCTGGTTTAGACCTGGTTTAGTCCTGGTTTAGTCCTGGTTTAGACCTGGTTTAGACCTGGTTTAGTCCTGGTTTAGTCCTGGTTTAGACCTGGTTTAGTCCTGGTTTAGTCCTGGTTTAGACCTGGTTTAGACCTGGTTTAGTCCTGGTTTAGTCCTGGTTTAGACCTGGTTTAGTCCTGGTTTAGTCCTGGTTTAGACCTGGTTTAGTCCTGCATTAGTCCTGCTTTAGTCCTAGTTTAGACCTGGTTTAGTCCTGGTTTAGTCCTGGTTTAGACCTGGTTTAGTCCTGGATTAGTCCTGGTTTAGACCTGGTTTAGTCCTGGTTTAGACCTGGTTTAGTCCTGGTTTAGTCCTGGTTTAGTCCTGGTTTAGACCTGGTTTAGTCCTGGTTTAGACCTGGTTTAGACCTGGTTTAGTCCTGGTTTAGTCTTGGTTTAGACCTGATTTAGTCCTGGTTTAGTCCTGGTTTAGACCTGGTTTAGACCTGGTTTAGTCCTGCATTAGTCCTGCTTTAGTCCTAGTTTAGACCTGGTTTAGTCCTGGTTTAGTCCTGGTTTAGTCCTGGTTTAGTCCTGGTTTAGACCTGGTTTAGACCTGGTTTAGTCCTGGTTTAGTCCTGGTTTAGTCCTGGTTTAGACCTGGTTTAGTCCTGGTTTAGTCCTGGTTTAGACCTGGTTTAGACCTGGTTTAGTCCTGGTTTAGTCCTGGTTTAGACCTGGTTTAGACCTGGTTTAGTCCTGGTTTAGTCCTGGTTTAGACCTGGTTTAGACCTGGTTTAGTCCTGGTTTAGTCCTGGTTTAGACCTGGTTTAGTTCTGGTTTAGTCCTGGTTTAGACCTGGTTTAGTCCTGCATTAGTCCTGCTTTAGTCCTAGTTTAGACCTGGTTTAGTCCTGGTTTAGTCCTGGTTTAGACCTGGTTTAGTCCTGGATTAGTCCTGGTTTAGACCTGGTTTAGACCTGGTTTAGTCCTGGTTTAGTCCTGGTTTAGTCCTGGTTTAGACCTGGTTTAGTCCTGGTTTAGTCCTGGTTTAGACCTGGTTTAGACCTGGTTTAGTCCTGGTTTAGTCCTGGTTTAGACCTGGTTTAGACCTGGTTTAGTCCTGCATTAGTCCTGCTTTAGTCCTAGTTTAGACCTGGTTTAGTCCTGGTTTAGTCCTGGTTTAGTCCTGGTTTAGTCCTGGTTTAGTCCTGGTTTAGACCTGGTTTAGTCCTGGTTTAGTCCTGGTTTAGTCCTGGTTTAGACCTGGTTTAGTCCTGGTTTAGTCCTGGTTTAGACCTGGTTTAGACCTGGTTTAGTCCTGCATTAGTCCTGCTTTAGTCCTAGTTTAGACCTGGTTTAGTCCTGGTTTAGTCCTGGTTTAGACCTGGTTTAGTCCTGCATTAGTCCTGCTTTAGTCTTAGTTTAGACCTGGTTTAGTCCTGGTTTAGTCCTGGTTTAGACTTGGTTTAGACCTGGTTTAGTCCTGCATTAGTCCTGCTTTAGTCCTAGTTTAGACCTGGTTTAGTCCTGGTTTAGTCCTGGTTTAGTCCTGGTTTAGACCTGGTTTAGACCTGGTTTAGTCCTGCATTAGTCCTGCTTTAGTCCTAGTTTAGACCTGGTTTAGTCCTGGTTTAGTCCTGGTTTAGACCTGGTTTAGTCCTGGTTTAGTCCTGGTTTAGACCTGGTTTAGACCTGGTTTAGTCCTGGTTTAGACCTGGTTTAGACCTGGTTTAGTCCTGCATTAGTCCTGCTTTAGTCCTAGTTTAGACCTGGTTTAGACCTGGTTTAGTCCTGGTTTAGTCCTGGTTTAGACCTGGTTTAGTCCTGGTTTAGTCCTGGTTTAGTCCTGGTTTAGTCCTGGTTTAGACTTGGTTTAGACCTGGTTTAGTCCTGCATTAGTCCTGCTTTAGTCCTAGTTTAGACCTGGTTTAGTCCTGGTTTAGACCTGGTTTAGTCCT
>CM036245.1:1165453-1180453 GCA_020698575.1 Bostrychus sinensis | reverse complement strand
AAACCGGTTTATACCAGGTCTAAACCAGGACTAAACCAGGGACTAAACCAGGTCTAAACCAGGTTCTATACCAGGTCTAAACCAGGACTAAACCAGGTCTAAACCAGGACTAAACAGGTCTAAACCAGGACTAAACCAGTGACTAAACCAGGTCCTAAACCAGGTCTATACCAGGTCTAAACCAGGTCTAAACCAGTCTATACCAGGTCTAAACCAGGTCTAAACCAGGTCTAAACCAGGTCTAAACCAGGACTAAACCAGGACTAAACCAGGTCTAAACCAGGTTTATACCAGGTCTAAACCAGGACTAAACCAGGTCTATACCAGGTCTAAACCAGGTCTAAACGAGGTCTAAACCAGGACTAAACCAGGTCTATACCAGGTCTAAACCAGGTCTAAACGAGGTCTAAACCAGGACTAAACCAGGTCTAAACCAGGTCTAAACGAGGTCTAAACCAGGACTAAACCAGGTCTAAACCAGGTCTAAACCAGGTCTAAACCAGGTCTAAACCAGGTCTAAACCAGGTCTAAACCAGGTCTGATGGATCCTGTGTTGTTCTTCAGGACCGGGAGCTGTGGTTCCAGATGAAGGTCTCTCTGTTCCCAAACCTGACCACAGACTGCGGACACACGGACCTGGGATGGGGCCGCGACCCGCCTCATACCCACCCCTGCCCCCCTCGGGTGCCGCTGTACTACCTGCCCATAGACCACCGGCAGCCCCCCAGACCCTGCGACTAGGACCGGTCTGATCTCGACCACCGCGGGACGAGAGCCAACGTCTGAAATAAAAACCCTGTTGTCAGGATGTGTGGTTATAATGAAAATACCTGAGTAAAACAAGAAAAAGTCACTCAAAGTATTTTTGGAGTAAAGTACTGAAGTACGTGCTTTCAAAAAGTCTGAAGTATTCAAAGTACTTTAAAAAAAAAATGTTTTCACCATTTTTTAAATTTTAAATGAGTGTAATCATGAATTTTGGGTAAAATATGCAAAATAAAAACATTTCATAATTTCTTTATCAGACGTCAGACTAATAATCCTCTGGTTCTATAGAGTTAGAAGAACTAGAGACGTTTGTACAGAGTCAGAGAAACAGACAACACTTAATCACAATCAGAAAACTTTATTGGTCACTAACAGAACAACACAGCTCAGAACAAGACACAAGTACACAAGTACACAAGTACACAAGTATACAAGTACACAAGTATACAAGTACACAAGTATACAAGTACGCAAGTACACAAGTATACAAGTACACAAGTATACAAGTACACAAGTATACAAGTACGCAAGTACACAAGTATACAAGTACACAAGTATACAAGTACACAAGTATACAAGTACGCAAGTACACAAGTATACAAGTACACAAGTATACAAGTACACAAGTATACAAGTACACAAGTATACAAGTACGCAAGTACACAAGTATACAAGTACACAAGTATACAAGTACACAAGTATACAAGTACGCAAGTACACAAGTATACAAGTACGCAAGTACACAAGTACACAAGTATGCAAGTACACAAGTATACAAGTACACAAGTATACAAGTACACAAGTATACAAGTATACAAGTACGCAAGTACACAAGTATACAAGTACACAAGTATACAAGTACACAAATACACAAATACACAAGTATACAAGTACACAAGTATACAAGTACACAAGTATACAAGTACACAAGTATACAAGTACATAAGTATACAAGTACGCAAGTACACAAGTATACAAGTACACAAGTACACAAATACACAAGTATACAAGTACACAAGTATACAAGTACACAAGTACACAAGTATACAAGTACACAAGTATACAAGTACACAAGTATACAAGTACACACAGGACTAAAGCAGGTATAATCCAAAACTGAGATGAATATAAGTTAAAATCAGGACTACTACACACAGATAAATAAATAAAAATAGTGAAGATAGTAATAGTGAACCAGGACTGAACCAGGTTTAAGCCCAGTCTTAGAGAATCACTGACAGTAAATGATTGTTTAGAGTTTAGAGAGAAGAGAAGAACCACACACAGAGAAACTACAGGAACAGTCAGTTGTTTTTGACTTTGAGACAATTTCTCTGCAGAAATAACAAAACATTTTATAGAACTGCAGTAAAAATGATTATATTCAAGTAAATTTACTACATTACTGTCCCTCCGTGGGACTCGTACCACAGCTTGAGAACCACTGTTGTAGAGCTGAAGTTAACAGCACAAACCAAACTCATGAATGCACGAGGTCGTTCTGTCTTTATTCACATTTTAATAATAATTTAGAGGAAGGTCAGAGGTCAGAGGTCATCAGGGTTTAAATAAAATAATAATAAATACAGAGACTGGAGTCTAAAGTGCATCAGTGCAGCTCGAGTAAGTCTGGATCTGTTTCCATGACAACAGGACTCAGACTTTAACTGGAACAACCTGAAACAGAGAAAGCCAGGATTAAACCAGCACTAAACCAGGACTAAACCAGGATTAAACCAGGGCTAAACCAGGACTAAACTAGGACTAAACCAGGGCTAAACTAGGACTAAACCAGGACTAAACCAGGATTAAACCAGGGCTAAACCAGGACTAAACCAGGGCTAAACTAGGACTAAACCAGGACTAAACCAGGACTAAACCAGGTCTAAATCAGAACTAAACCAGGACTAAACCAGAACTAAATTAGATCTAAACCAGGACTAAACCAGGGTTAAACCAGATCTAAACCAGGACTAAACCAGGGCTAAACCAGATCTAAACCAGGACTAAACCAGGACTAAACTAGATCTAAACCAGGACTAAACCAGGGCTAAACCAGGACTAAACCAGGGCTAAACCAGATCTAAACCAGGACTAAACCAGGACTAAACTAGATCTAAACCAGATCTAAACCAGGACTAAACCAGGACTAAACTAGATCTAAACCAGGACTAAACCAGGACTAAACTAGATCTAAACCAGGACTAAACCAGGGCTAAACCAGATCTAAACCAGGACTAAACTAGATCTAAACCAGGACTAAACCAGGGCTAAATCAGATCTAAACCAGGACTAAACCAGGGCTAAACCAGGTCTAAACCAGGACTAAACCAGGGCTAAACCAGATCTAAACCAGGACTAAACCAGGGCTAAACCAGGACTAAACCAGGACTAAACCAGGACTAAACCAGGGCTAAACCAGATCTAAACCAGGACTAAACCAGGGCTAAACCAGGACTAAACCAGGACTAAACCAGGGCTAAACCAGATCTAAACCAGGACTAAACCAGGGCTAAACCAGATCTAAACCAGGACTAAACCAGGACTAAACCAGGACCAAACCAGGGCTAAACCAGATCTAAACCAGGACTAAACCAGGACTAAACTAGATCTAAACCAGGACTAAACCAGGGCTAAACCAGGACTAAACCAGGGCTAAACCAGATCTAAACCAGGACTAAACCAGGACTAAACTAGATCTAAACCAGGACTAAACCAGGGCTAAATCAGATCTAAACCAGGACTAAACTAGATCTAAACCAGGACTAAACCAGGGCTAAATCAGATCTAAACCAGGACTAAACCAGGGCTAAACCAGGTCTAAACCAGGACTAAACCAGGGCTAAACCAGATCTAAACCAGGACTAAACCAGGGCTAAACCAGGACTAAACCAGGACTAAACCAGGACTAAACCAGGGCTAAACCAGATCTAAACCAGGACTAAACCAGGGCTAAACCAGGACTAAACCAGGACTAAACCAGAGCTAAACCAGATCTAAACCAGGACTAAACCAGGGCTAAACCAGATCTAAACCAGGACTAAACCAGGACTAAACCAGGACTAAACCAGGGCTAAACCAGATCTAAACCAGGACTAAACCAGATCTAAACCAGGACTAAACCAGGACTAAACCAGGGCTAAACCAGATCTAAACCAGGACTAAACCAGATCTAAAGCAGGACTAAACCAGGGCTAAACCAGGACTAAACCAGATCTAAAGCAGGACTAAACCAGGACTAAACCAGGGCTAAACCAGATCTAAACGAGGACTAAACCAGGACCAAACCAGGTCTAACCAGTCCGGGTCCAGACCTTGTTGTAGCGTAGTCCGTGTCCCAGGACCAGGCCCAGCAGAGCGTTGAGGACGTTGGCAGCACACAGCAGAGTTTGGACCAAACTGGACACGGACTGCAGACCGAACCAGACCAGGTTCCACGGGACCACGGCTCTGGGCTCCAGGCAGATCCCAGACCAGGCCGACTGGTTCCACAGGTACCCGGCGTCTCTGAGGGGAGCGAGGACAAAGGTTCAGAGCAGCTCTTCACTTTAGTTTTTTGTTTGTTTGTTTGTTTGTTTGTTTTCCTATTTGTGGCCATAGGCTTGGAACGGCTGCCACTTTCCCGTCCGTCTGTCCCAGGGCAGCTGTGGGTACAGAAGTGTGACTGAGGAGTGAAGGAAGAATGGACTCAGCTAAAGTCAGCTGAGAGTCTAGAACAGTGTTTCTCAACTAGGGGTACGGGGACCTTTAGGGGCACGTGGAATTGTTTTATTATTTATTTGTAAGAAAATAAGAAAATATTTGCTGTGCTTTCAAACTGAAACTTCTGAAAGAGAGGAGAGCTTGGGAAAAGTCAAATTTGTCCAAAACAACAAGGAATATTATTGGAATTTTATATTTTGTTTTTGTTCTTATCTATTTATTTATATTTAGGTTAAATAGCTTTAAATTTGTTTTTATTTGTTAATATTTAAAGTTATTTTTGAAATGTTGATGTTTTTATGTTATATTTTTTATGTTTATTTTGAAGGCAGTTTTTTTATCTTAAATTTGAGTTTTAAAAAATGAAGAAGAAGCAAAAAAAAAAAAAAAAAAAAAAAAATGGTACGACAAAAAGCCCAAGGGGTAGAAGATGAAAAAGGTTAGGACCCAGAGGTTGAGGAAAGCTCTGTGCCACATCAGGACGCAGCCCTCACCTGTCAGCTGTGGGCTGCAGAGGGACCCCCCAGGTGGGCCCCGAGCTGGAGTTAAACAAACAGAGAGGCCCCCGGGCCAGGCCTGTTACACTGACCACACAACAGAAGGCAGCAGCACCAGCACACAGCAGCGAGTACAGCACCAGGGAGCACATCTGGAGAGAGAGAGGAGGTTAGGAGCACATCTGGAGAGAGAGAGGAGGTTAGGAGCACATCTGGAGAGAGAGAGAGGAGGTTAGGAGCACATCTGGAGAGAGAGAGAGGAGGTTAGGAGCACATCTGGAGAGAGAGAGGAGGTTAGGAGTACATCTGGAGAGAGAGAGAGGAGGTTAGGAGCACATCTGGAGAGAGAGAGAGGAGGTTAGGAGCACATCTGGAGAGAGAGAGGAGGTTAGGAGCACATCTGGAGAGAGAGAGGAGGTTAGGAGCACATCTGGAGAGAGAGGAGGTTAGAGAGCACATCTGGAGAGAGAGAGAGGAGGTTAGGAGCACATCTGGAGAGAGAGGAGGTTAGGAGCACATCTGGAGAGAGAGGAGGTTAGAGAGCACATCTGGAGAGAGAGAGGAGGTTAAGAGCACATCTGGAGAGAGAGAGGAGGTTAGGAGTACATCTGGAGAGAGAGAGGAGGTTACGAGCACATCTGGAGAGAGAGAGAGGAGGTTAGGAGCACATCTGGAGAGAGAGAGAGGAGGTTAGGAGTACATCTGGAGAGAGAGAGGCGGTTAGGAGCACATCTGGAGAGAGAGAGAGGAGGTTAGGAGCACATCTGGAGAGAGAGAGGAGGTTAGGAGCACATCTGGAGAGAGAGGAGGTTAGAGAGCACATCTGGAGAGAGAGAGGAGGTTAGGAGCACATCTGGAGAGAGAGGAGGTTAGGAGCACATCTGGAGAGAGAGGAGGTTAGGAGCACATCTGGAGAGAGAGAGGAGGTTAGGAGCACATCTGGAGAGAGAGAGGAGGTTAGGAGCACATCTGGAGAGAGAGAGAGGAGGTTAGGAGCACATCTGGAAAGAGAGAGGAGGTTAGGAGCACATCTGGAGAGAGAGGAGGTTAAGAGCACATCTGGAGAGAGAGAGGAGGTTAGGAGTACATCTGGAGAGAGAGAGGAGGTTACGAGCACATCTGGAGAGAGAGAGAGGAGGTTACGAGCACATCTGGAGAGAGAGAGAGGAGGTTACGAGCACATCTGGAGAGAGAGAGGAGGTTACGAGCACATCTGGAGAGAGAGAGGAGGTTAGGAGCACATCTGGAGAGAGAGAGGAGGTTAGGAGCACATCTGGAAAGGGAGAGGAGGTCAGAGGGCACATCTGGAGAGAGAGAGTTAGTTTTCATTTTATTAAAATTTAAAAGCGTCCCAACATTTCCAGATGTGGGGCTGTGAGACTGACCTGGGTCCTGAAAGCGCAGCAGCCTGTGGTTTTACTGGAGACGAGGAAAGCCCGGGCCCCGAGCAGCACCTGCAGGACAGCACTGTGAAAAGGAGGTTGAGGGTTCGACTCCCTGATCCCTCTTTGTGATTGTGGGTCTCTAAATTACTTGTCCCCAACCTTTTTGTCTTGTGTACCCTGGGTTTTTTGTCAGACCCTGAGTTTGTGTGGATGATTCTTCAAAAAATATTCATAAAAACAAACACATTATTCAAAAAATAATAATAATCTATCTTCCTTTTAAATAAATATACAAACTCTTATTTTATTGTATATTATATGCGCAAAATAAACAAAATAATGGAAGACCCATAATAAAAGTAATGCAGTGCTCTCACCATGAGCCCGGAGCCCCACAGCCCTGTGGCCCAGGACGCTTCTCTGGTCACATGACCCTCCAGCAGGAAGCGCGCCTCCATATTAGGAAACAGCAGGAAGAGGTTGGACAGGATACAGATGATCGCCAGGGCAACCAGAGCCACGCCCACGCAGCGCAAACACCTGGAGACGCACATCTGGAACAAGAGCGAGAACATGTGTCAGGGCTCTGCAGCGCCACCGACTGGACAGCTGCAGCCTGGATCCTTTTAGAGCTTTTCAAATGTATTTGTTGTCCTTATTTTTTATGTTAGGATGATTATATTTAACAAAGATATTCAGTACACCGTCATAACTAAAAAAAAAAAAAAAAAAAAAAAACGGAATTTCCTAGTGTCACAGATAAAAACCTCCCTCTCTTCCTCCTAAAACCCTTTAAGTCCCATTGACTCCCATTAAAATCACTTATTTTCCCTCCGCTGCCGTTCCAATACAGAAATGTTAAATCCTGTTAATTCCTCTGTAACTCTGTCAGTCAGAGGCTAAACAATACACAAACAAAAACATCACCACCACATCCACCATTTTCTCAGTGCATTGTGGGAAATAATTCCTTATAATTCCATTGGATAACAGTGAGTGTAGCCCCGCCTCTCAGTGCTTTAAGAGGAAGAAGCTGAGTTTCAGAGCAAAGTAAAAATGGATTAAATCAGTGTTAGGGCGAATCAGAGACCTATTCATCTTTTATTTACAAATCTGTGGAATTATGTAAACAAACTGCATTTAGAGATAAAAATCTGAAAACTAATTCACTTTGTGATGAGGACTGCAACTAACCATTATTTAGGAAATGGATCTGTTTATTTTTACAATGAGAAGATAAATAATTGGACAGTGAAGTGAGTAAAGAGGTTAAAAACCTGAGGTGTTTCATAGTTCCTGTTAAAAATTGTATAATTCTACCAAAAATTGCTTAAAGGTCCTGTAAGAAGCAGCGCTCTACTGGTTTAAAACGGTACTGCAGTCTAAATCTAAACAATGGTCTCTTTTCTGATTGGACGATCGGTGATGCAGTTTTAGAACAAAAACAAAAACAACTTGGCCGTTATGTAAAATATATTTTCAATTGTGAATAACTCAGCTGTAGCATTGTTATCAGTAAAACTAATATTTGATTTAAACATGTTTACATCATATCTGAAACATGTGGGTCATTTTTATGAAATATAAAACATTTACTGCTCATAGCAGCTTATATTTGTACAGGACTGGAAACATGAAGCCATGAGTTTTTCACTTCAGGACGTTTGGACAGAGCACACACAAAACAGGAACAGGGAAAAAATAGATAATGCATTTTTCTGTTAGGTAACAATCACTAATTAGTCCTATATAAAAGCAGTTAGGCTGCAATGACTCATGGGAAATGTAGTTGAGTTAGAACATGTATAGTTTTTTTATGATAATAATAAATAAAGATAATAATAAAATGAGTGAGGACTCACCGTGAAGCAGCCGAGTCTGAGACGAACCAAAGAGGAAGTCCACACACATTTATAACACACACACGACCAAATAAGGAAACAGGAAACGCACCGTAAATAAACAAATCTGAGTCAGGAGTAAATCAGAATTATGAGAAATTTATTTACAACTGAAGGAACCAACGCCTTCATGAATGCAATCATTCTCCACGCTGCACATGTCTGTAAACAATCTCTGAGGTCTCTGTAAACAAACTCTGTAAACAAACTCTGTAAACAAACTCTGAGGTCTCTGTAAACAATCTCTGAGGTCTCTGTAAACAAACTCTGTAAACAATCTCTGAGGTCTCTGTAAACAAACTCTGTAAACAAACTCTGTAAACAAACTCTGAGGTCTCTGTAAACAATCTCTGACGTCTCTGTAAACAAACTCTAACATTTCTGTAAACAATCTCTGAGGTCTCTGTAAACAAACTAAATACACTAAACCAGGAAAAAATCTAGACCTGACCCAGGACCAGACCAGGACCGGATCTAAATCAGGACCAGATCTAAACCAGGACCAGATCTAAACCAGGACCAGATCTAAACCAGAACCGGATCTAAACCAGGACCGGATCTAAACCAGGACCGGATCTAAACCAGAACCGGATCTAAACCAGGACCGGATCTAAACCAGGACCAGATCTAAACCAGGACCGGATCTAAACCAGGACCAGATCTAAATCAGGACCAGATCTAAACCAGGACCGGATCTAAACCAGGACCGGATCTAAACCAGGACCAGATCTAAACCAGGACCAGATCTAAACCAGGACCAGATCTAAACCAGGACCAGATCTAAACCAGGACCGGATCTAAACCAGGACCAGATCTAAACCAGGACCAGATCTAAACCAGGACCAGATCTAAACCAGGACCGGATCTAAACCAGGACCAGATCTAAACCAGGACCAGGTCTAAACCAGGACCAGATCTAAACCAGGACTAAACATACGTAAATAGAATTCCGTGTTATTTCTGTGACTGTAATATTCCCACGTGTTTTTGGTTTTGAGGAAGTGTCGTCATGTCGCTGCGGTTTCCGTGGTTACTCTGTGGTCATGTGACTCAGGCTCATTAGATCCTCGTGGGTCAGAGGTCACGGGCCGCTGCGGTCTGGGTGATGTCACTTCCTGTGTGAGCAATAAGGTTTTATTATAGAGCAAAGCAGTGAGTCAGGTTCATTCTGCAACAGCCACACTAATAATAATAATAATAATAATAATAATAATACATCATTTCATAAGAGAATGATGGAAATAAAGTGTAAACAACTGAGGGTAACTGGATAAACTCACAGCCAATCAGAATCCACAGAACTGATTACATACAACCAATCAGAGACAGCACAGCATAAGGCCCACCCCCTTTTTAGATTATGTGGTCCTGGCTTAATCCTGGTTTAGTCCTGGTTTAGACCTGGTTTAGACCATGTTTAGTCCTGGTTTAGTCCTGGTTTAATCCTGGTTTAGATCATGTTTAGACCTGGTTTAGACCATGTTTAGTCCTGGTTTAGTCAT
Source organism: Bostrychus sinensis (assembly GCA_020698575.1). Classification (NCBI taxonomy): domain Eukaryota; kingdom Metazoa; phylum Chordata; class Actinopteri; order Gobiiformes; family Eleotridae; genus Bostrychus; species Bostrychus sinensis. The sequence goes on along the minus strand of CM036245.1, from coordinate 1,170,698 downwards.
GGTTTAGTCCTGGTTTAGTCCTGGTTTAGACCTGGTTTAGTCCTGGTTTAGTCCTGGTTTAGTCCTGGTTTAGACCATGTTTAGTCCTGGTTTAGTCCTGGTTTAATCCTGGTTTAGTCCTGGTTTAGTCCTGGTTTAGTCCTGGTTTAGACCATGTTTAGGCCTGGTTTAGTCCTGGTTTAGACCTGGTTTAGTCCTGGTTAAGACCATGTTTAGTCCTCGTTTAGACCTGGTTTAGTCCTGGTTTAGTCCTGGTTTAGTCCTGGTTTAGACCATGTTTAGTCTTGGTTTAGTCCTGGTTTAGACCTGGTTTAGACCTGGTTTAGTCCTGGTTTAGACCTGGTTTAGTCCTGGTTTAGACCTGGTTTAGACCTGGTTTAGACCTGGTTTAGACCATGTTTAGTCCTGGTTTAGTCCTGGTTTAGACCTGGTTTAGTCCTGGTTTAGACCTGGTTTAGTCCTGGTTAAGACCATTTTTAGTCCTCGTTTAGACCTGGTTTAGTCCTGGTTTAGTCCTGGTTTAGTCCTGGTTTAGACCATGTTTAGTCCTGGTTTAGTCCTGGTTTAGACCTGGTTTAGACCTGGTTTAGACCTGGTTTAGTCCTTGTTTAGTCCTGGTTTAGACCTGGTTTAGTCCTGGTTTAGACCTGGTTTAGACCTGGTTTAGAACTGGTTTAGACCTGGTTTAGACCTGGTTTAGTCCTTGTTTAGTCCTGGTTTAGACCTGGTTTAGACCTGGTTTAGACCTGGTTTAGACCTGGTTTAGTCCTTGTTTAGTCCTGGTTTAGACCTGGTTTAGTCCTGGTTTAGACCTGGTTTAGTCCTGGTTTAGACCTGGTTTAGACCTGGTTTAGACCTGGTTTAGACCTGGTTTAGTCCTTGTTTAGTCCTTGTTTAGTCCTGGTTTAGACCTGGTTTAGTCCTGGTTTAGTCCTGGTTTAGTCCTGGTTTAGACCTGGTTTAGACCTGGTTTAGACCTGGTTTAGTCCTTGTTTAGTCCTGGTTTAGACCTGGTTTAGACCTGGTTTAGACCTGGTTTAGTCCTGGTTTAGACCTGGTTTAGACCTGGTTTAGACCTGGTTTAGTCCTTGTATAGTCCTGGTTTAGACCTGGTTTAGTCCTGGTTTAGACCTGGTTTAGACCTGGTTTAGACCTGGTTTAGTCCTGGTTTAGACCATGTTTAGACCTGGTTTAGACCTGGTTTAGTCCTGGTTTAGACCTGGTTTAGACCTGGTTTAGACCATGTTTAGACCTGGTTTAGACCTGGTTTAGACCTGGTTTAGTCCTGGTTTAGACCATGTTTAGACCTGGTTTAGACCTGGTTTAGTCCTGGTTTAGACCTGGTTTAGACCTGGTTTAGACCTGGTTTAGACCATGTTTAGACCTGGTTTAGTCCTGGTTTAGTTCTGGTTTAGACCTGGTTTAGTCCTGGTTTAGTCCTGGTTTAGACCTGGTTTAGTCCTGGTTTAGTTCTGGTTTAGTCCTGGTTTAGACCTGGTTTAGTCCTGGTTTAGTTCTGGTTTGGCTAACTAGCAGCTAACTAATAGTTTATAGAAAGAACAGTTTGTATGAGCCATGAGTGAGGCTGACTCTGGTTCTGCTTTGATAAAAGTCTTGGTCCAGTCTCAGTCATGGCGTGGACCTGTGTCCCAGCCGTGGTTCTGGTCTGGTCTTAGGACCTGAGACGTGTCCTGAGACCTGTCCTGAGACCTGTCCTGAGACTCTGAGTGTGACTTCAGCTGATCTGTGGGTTTTGGTTTTTGTGGACTGAGCGTCTCTAAAGTCTGTAAACCTCAGTGAGCTTTAGTGGACTCCTGTGCCAGATCTGTGTCATGAGACCGGACCAGACCAGTCATCTCTGAGCTGTTCCCATGATTCATCTGTGGCTCACTCAGACCAAATCCAGACCTCAGCAGAGGAGGGACCTGTGTTTTATATCTACACTGCTCAAAAACATAAAGGAAACACTTAAACAACACAATGTAACTCCAAACTGAACACTGAGGAAGCAACGCTGACATCAGTTTCACTGCTGTTGTGCAAATGGAAGACAACAGCTGGAAATTATAGGCAGTTAACAAGACTCCTCCAATAAAGGCTTGGTTCTGCAGGAGGTGACCACAGACCTCAGTTCCTTTCTGGCTGATGTTTTGGTGACTGTTGAACGCTGGCGGTGCTTTCACTCTGTGGTAGCAGGAGACGGAGTCTACAACCCACACAAGTGGCTCAGGTGCAGCTCATCCAGGACGGACATCAGTGTGAGCTGTGGCAAGGTTTGCTGTGTGTCAGCGTAGTGTCCAGAGCACGGAGGCGCTACCAGGAGACAGGCAGTACATCAGGAGACGTGGAGGAGGCAACAACCCAGCAGCAGGAGCGCTACCTCCTCCTTTGTGCAAGGAGGAACAGGAGGAGCACTGCCAGAGCCCTGACCTCCAGCAGAACACAAATGTGCATGTGTGAAGTGCCCCCCCCCATGATTGAAAATTAACAAAACTATGTCAGTTCGTTTGCCCCCCCCCCCCCCCCCCCATATCGTCCAAATCGCTCCAAAATAGTGTCATTCATTTGTGCTCCCTCCATTTTTGCTGTTGCTGTTGAAGCAGCAGTGGAATAAACCAGGACTGGACTCTCTATGGCTGTTAGGACAGGATTCAATTTGTTTTTTTTGTTTTGTTTTTTGCTGAGGGAGGTCGACATACAAGGTACATTTTCCAATCATTTGTCTGTTGTTTGGAGTTCCTGATAGTTGTCAAACTCAGCAGCTACACATCTGCTAGCACACAGCTCGACTGTACAGTTACCTGTTTACAGTTTAAAAGTGAGCTTTAGTATAAAGCCTTTTGTGTCAGCAGGACGTAAACCAGGAGTTAAGCTCGTCCTTCTGCAGATTAAGGCGTTTAATTACCTTCTCATTAGTTACACATTTTGTTGGGTTAGCCTACTGCAATATAGGTTGAGTTGCATAAAAACATATGACTTATTAATATTTCAAAAATAGAATGAGCACAAACGTTAATTTTGCGAGCACAAACGATGCACAAACAAATGACACCATTTTGGAGCAATTTGGATGATATGGGGGGGGGGGTGGCCTGAAAAAAATAATGTTTATTATCTAAAAAAACAATTGTGCACAAATTCGCATTTTGTATGCACAAACGAATTGACATAGTTTTGTTAATTTTCAATCATGTGGGGGGGGGGGGGGCAACTTCACACAGGTCACAGATGTGCATGCATCTGCTCAAACGTTCAGAAACTGTTATGTTCGTTGTCCATGTCTTGTTTTCTGTGTTTGTTTCCCTTGTGTTTTATTTTGTAGTCTTGGTTTGTCTTTGTGTTTCTCTGATTTCCTGCTTTTTGTGTTTCCCGCCCTTGTGATTTCCTGCCCCGCCTTCATGTGTTTTCCCCTGCTTTTTGTCGGTTCATGGTCGTTTCTTTGGTTGTGTTTGGTCGTGTCTTTGGTCGTGTTTGGTCGTGTCTTTGGTGAGCTCCTGTGTTTTTTGTTAGTACATTAAAGTTTATTTTTTGGTCCGCATTTTTGGGTCTTTTCCCTCCTTGTGTTCCTCAAACCGTGACAAGAAACAGACTCCATGAGGGAGGTGTGAGGGCTCTTCACAGATGAAAGCAGGTTCACACTGAGCACATGTGACAGACGTGACAGAGTCTGGAGACGCCGTGGAGAACGTTCTGCTGCCTGCAACATCCTCCAGCATGACCGGTTTGGCAGTGGGTCAGTGATGGTGAGGGTAGCATTTCTCTGGGGGCTGCACAGCCCTCCATGTGCTCCCAGACGTAGCCTGACTGCCATTAGGTACCGAGATGAGATCCTCAGAGCCTTGTGAGACCATCTGCTGGTGCTGGCCCTGGGTTCCTCCTCATGCAGGACAGTGCTAGACCTCATGTGGCTGGAGTCAGCAGTTCCTGCAGATGAAGGCATTGATGCTATGGACTGGCCCCGCCCGTTCCCCAGACCTGAATCCAACTGAGCACATCTGGGACATCATGTCTCACTCCATCCACCATCGCCACGCTGCACCACAGACTGTCCAGGAGCTGGTGGATGCTTTAGTCCAGGTCTGGGAGGAGATCCCTCAGGAGACCATCGCCTCCTCCTCAGGAGCAGGCCCAGGTGTTGTAGGGAGGTCATACAGGAGGCCACACCCACTACTGACCTCATTCTGACTTGTTTTAACGACATTACATCAAAGTTGGATCAGCCTGCAGTGGGTTTTTCCACTTTAATTTTGAGTGTGACTCCAAATCCAGACCTCCATGGGTTAATAAATTTGATTTCCATTGATAATTTTTGTGTGATTTTGTTGTCAACACATTCAACTATGTAAAGAACACAGTGTTTAATAAGAATATTTCATTCATTCAGATCTAGGATGTGTTATTTTAGTGTTCCCTTTATTTTTTTGAGCAGTGTAAATAATGTTATGTTTATTTCTATATCTATTTAATCTATTTATCTATAGATGGACAGATGTGTCTACTCGCAGGAGCACTCCTGGTTTCACGCGTCTATGTAGAGCTGTGAGACCGAGCGTTTTCAGTTATGGAGAAAGGCAGCGCCTCAGCATACAGGATTAAAACAGAATACTACTGCAGCTCTGTTTGTGAGGAGGAGAGCACATTAGGACAGGGTTAAAGAGAGGAACAGGGAGATTTAAAATCAACTTTTTTAATAAAACCACAGAATTAACTCACAGTAAAAACAACTGACTTTTATTGCTAATTAATATTTCCAAATAAATCCTCCCCTTCGGAATACCATCACTACTCTCTGGGTTTTCCCGGCTGTTCCCTCACGTCATGACAGGTCCAGGTCCAGGTCCAGGTCCAGGTCCAGGTCTTGGTCTTGTCCCGGTGCTGTGTTTGTCGTGGTGAGGACAGAGCAAACAGAGACAGAGGTGAATGACCCCGGACTAAAACCTGAGTCCCACTGAAACCTGGACTGAAACTGGACCAAGCTCTGGAAGCGTAACTGCTCTGGACTCTCTTCTGCTCCTGATCTGAGGGTAAGAACCAGAACCACCGGGACTGGACTAGAGACCGGACTGAGACTGGAGGTCAGGGGTCGTGGCGGAGTCTGTTCCTTTAACCAGGATCTGACCTGTGACTGTAAACGAGTCTGGGATTAGAATCGTTTTTATTCTGCTAATTCACAATCTCAGCCTGATTTTTATGTTTCGTTTGTGGAAGTGGACCGAGCTCAGAACATTCCAGAAACTTGGAGAAA
>CM036245.1:953836-1165428 GCA_020698575.1 Bostrychus sinensis | reverse complement strand
AGGTCTTTTATTCATTGGTCACATGACCAGAAATGGAGCCAGAAATTACACTTATTTAATTTTTTTATTTTGTTTAATTTACTCCTGGAGGAGTTTGAGCAGCTCTCTCCGCCTCTGCCATCTTCGAACGTCAGACAAGCAGCGCGCAGTGCATCATGGGATACGTTGGGCCGCGAAGGATGCACCCGATGCAGCCTTCGTTCGTTGGGAAAGGAAGGCCGCATTCGTGGGCTGCATTTGAAGCAGCCTTCGAATTGGGACAGCCCTGCGCCGACTGTGACGTAATCAGCCTCAGATGTAGCCGACGAAGGCTGCGGCAGTTGAATTGGGACACAGCTTGTGCCTAACATGACCAGAACAAAGTGAGCAGTTCCAGAGAGACACACCAGGGGGCGCTGTCAGAGCACACTGTGCGACTGAACTGAGGGTAACTCTGAACCAAACTCTGTGTAAAGTTAGGCCTCAAACTCCCGGGACGCTCAGGCGCAGCTGCGAGTCTGCGCCGCAGAGACACGAGGCTGTTTACTCTGACTGTGAGAGCAGAGCGCAGAGCAGCTACGTCTCTACAGAAACCCATTCAGAAGTCACAATGAGGGTGCGGCCACATTTAACAGACCTGCGGTATCTTTATCTGACTGAACAGGTTTGTGTTTACAGTCGCTGTAGGCAAAATACTGCAATGCAAGCGTTTTTACGTAAAAGTGAAAAGTGAAAGTCCTGCTTCACGGTCCAGCAGAGCCAGGACTCCTTCTAACTTTAAAAAGTGCATCAGGTCGGTGTAGTGCTCATGGTAGTTCCCAAAATATAACAATAAATATCTGCATATTTTCTAAGTATTTTGCCTGAAAAACATGCCCCAGCACCAGCTGCAAGTGTGAAAAAGAGGCGAGACTTCTATTTCTAGGAAGCTTCCGTCAGTACTTTACTACTGCAGAGTGAATGAAAAACCCCTTCCCTTCAGTGTAAAGTGCTTTGGGCGACTCGTGACAAAGGTCAAGCGCTGTATAAATACCCTGCTTATTCCCATTCCCAGTGGTGCCTCGCTCTCCTGCGGTCAGTGTGGCTCTGATCTGATCACACTGAGGTCACACAGCCACAGACTTCCAACTGCTCTGGCCCAGCCATCCCTGGCTTTGTTATGATCAGGATGGGACCTGAGACTTCAGGGACACCAGGTCAGTGCTTCCATTCTTATAAGGCTGTTTTTCACCAAGATACACCAGGGGGCGCTGCAGGCGCTTCATTCTTTATTCTGAGTCCGAAACTGTTTAATTAAAGGAATGAAGTTGCATAGTTCCCCTCCTACATCACCTCACAGGGCTGTTTCTTAACTCACCAGCAGCAGTGTGTTCCTCTGGTTACTCACCAGCAGTGTTCCTCTGGTTACTCACCAGCAGGAGCGTGTTCCTCTGGTTACTCACCAGCAGGAGCATGTTCTTCTGGTTACTCACCAGCAGGAGCAGTGTTCCTCTGGTTACTCACCAGCAGCAGCAGTGTGTTCCTCTGGTTACTCACCAGCAGGAGCATGTTCTTCTGGTTACTCACCAGCAGGAGCAGTGTTCCTCTGGTTACTCACCAGCAGGAGCATGTTCCTCTGGTTACTCACCAGCAGGAGCATGTTCCTCTGGTTACTCACCAGGAGCATGTTCCTCTGGTTACTCACCAGCAGGAGCAGTGTGTTCCTCCGGTTACTCACCAGCAGGAGCATGTTCCTCTGGTTACTCACCAGCAGGAGCATGTTCCTCTGGTTACTCACCAGCAGGAGCAGTGTGTTCCTCCGGTTACTCACCAGCAGGAGCAGTGTGTTCCTCTGGTTACTCACCAGCAGCAGTGTGTTCCTCTGGTTACTCACCAGCAGGAGCAGTGTGTTCCTCCGGTTACTCACCAGCAGGAGCAGTGTGTTCCTCTGGTTACTCACCAGCAGGAGCATGTTCCTCTGGTTACTCACCAGCAGGAGCATGTTCCTCTGGTTACTCACCAGCAGGAGCATGTTCCTCTGGTTACTCACCAGCAGCAGTGTGTTCCTCCGGTTACTCACCAGCAGGAGCATGTTCCTCTGGTTACTCACCAGCAGGAGCGTGTTCCTCTGGTTACTCACCAGCAGGAGCAGTGTGTTCCTCTGGTTACTCACCAGCAGGAGCGTGTTCCTCTGGTTACTCACCAGCAGGAGCAGTGTGTTCCTCTGGTTACTCACCAGCAGGAGCAGTGTGTTCCTCTGGTTACTCACCAGCAGGAGCATGTTCCTCTGGGCTCGCCGGAGTTTGGTGGAGCTGGAGGACTGGGGCTGCTTGGTCCGTGCCACCATGAGTCTGCGTGAAATGGAGGAGTAGAAGAAGAGCAGCGCCACGAGGACGCAGAGGAAGATGAGGGCAGAGCAGGAGTGCACCGCGCGGTAAAACGAGGTGAGCGCCGGACTGTGGGAGGCGTCGCAGTTCAGGGACCTCACCGGGACGTCCCAGCGGGAGCTCAGCAGGGACAACACCACGTACGTCCCGGCCACCACACACAGGAAGAGCCAGGTCGCCCCGCAGACGAGACGCGCCCCTCTGCGAGTCTGCAGGAAGTGAGTGTCCAGGGGCCGCAGGATCTTCAGGTATCTGAGGAGAAGAACGGGGCAAAGTTAGAAACCGGGACATTTTAACTTCCTCTTTTATCTGCTGTCTGTGAAAAACAAGAACGCTCTTAACAACACTGTAACCTGCCCCCAACTAAAACAAACTGCTACCTCATGTCTTTTATCCTTCTGCTGTCAAGCTGAAACACAGACCTGAGGTTCATATTGTACTTTTATTCCTTTTATCTCTTATTACAATTTTTTTTTATTGTTGGAATCTCTATTTTTATGATATATTTTCATATAAATCTCTATGTTAATGCACTCCTCCAGGGCTTTGATGACATATATGTTTATTTAATGTTTGTTTTAGGGATGGATGTGTGTCTGGGAAGCTACAAATAAATGAAAAAATATTTTTTCTGATTCTAATTCTAAACCAGGTCTAAACCGGGGAATAAGGTGGAGTTTCAGCCTGCACCTTTGCTTGTTTATGTACAGAATGATCTTTTTTTTTTTTGCATGAACATATGACAGTTAATCATAATAATGTTAATGCATTAGTCTCATACAGCGCACTTTACAGTTTGGTGCATTCTTCCTTCTCTCCTCAGTCTCTGTGGTGGGGAGTTACTTCTGTAGCCACAGCTGCCCTGGGACAGACTGACAGAAGCGTGGCTGCCATTTTGCACCTATGGCCTCTCCGACTGGGTGAAGTGTCTTGCCCAAGGACACGATGACAGTATGCACTGCCGGTTGTGAGGCTTGAACCCCCAACCTTCAGGTTATTGGGCAAGCCTCTCTGTAATATTTTTGTTATAATTGTGTCCAAAACAAACTAAACCAGGATTAACCAGGACTTAAACAAAATTGGGCTTAACTAGACTCACTGTGAGAGCTCCAAGACTCTGTCCCTATCTCACAATGGGAAAGGCACAGAGGCCAGATCTGGACTCAAACCAGAGCTTTTCTAGTTCAGGGTTAAATGCTCTATTCACTGAGCCACATATACTGTACATCTCAGAATCCACTAAAACAAATCCTTTACTGCCCCCTTGTGGCTGCAGTTTAATGTTAAAAGTCACCCACAGGCCCATCCCCTTCAGCAGGATTTATTATTACAAACATATACTGTTTATTAAAGTGAAGTGGACATATTTCCAGGTAAAAGCTCTGCGTCCGAGTGAAGCAGAAGTGAAGTTTGTTCTCAGAGTCAAAACAAAGCGTTTGGGTCTGTGGTCCTGCAGTAACAGGAAGCTCAGATGCATGTTCTAATAAACTTAAATTTCTGACCCATTTCCAAAAACCACATCCTCTGCACTGACGCACTGCTCACAGCTGCAGACGCTGAGACCCGAGCTCCAGTCAGGGCAGCGCAGGCTGGCGAGTCTTCTGCGGTGGACACAGTACTCAGATTATTACTGGAGATAAAGCACTGTGACATGTGCTTTAACCCTAACCCAAGTTCTTTAACTCAGTGGGTTTCAAATGAGTGCTGGGAAGAGTAACTAGGTGACATTTCTGCTGCATTAAACTTAGAGAATATGAATAAAACCCATGTACAGACGTTCTGAAGCTGAGAGGTCACACTCGTTTTAGTCTGATCCTGGAAATACTTTCACTTTTTGTAAACAGAGTGCGTTCAAAAGTCTGGTACTGGACATTAACAAAAGATGACAATATATTTTTAAAGGTCTACTGGTTTAAAACGGTACTGCAGTCTAAAGCTAAACAATGGTCTCTTTTCTGATTGGACGATCGGTGATGCAGTTTTAAAACCAAAATAAAAAATACAAACAAAAACAACTTGGCCATTATGTAAATTATATGTATTTTTAATTGTGAATAACTCAGCTGTACCACTGTTATCAGTAAAAGTAATGTTCTGAATACAGTCTCACTGGGAGGGGTTTATTATGGAGCGATATTTGTTTCAATAAAATGAATTGATGCAACAATAAATGTGTTGATGTAACTGGAATCATTTATTCAAAATGCCTCATCTGTGACTTGCATGCAGCGATTTTTGAAAATAAATTCTTACAAATATATTATTTGCAATTATTTCACAAATGAATCATGTTTGTCATTTATAAATCTGCTGTTGTGCGTGTGAAGAGTCCAATCTGCATCATCACCTCTGCACATCTGGATCTTTTTGAGAAAGAGAGATTTATTCACAAAAGAAATCCTGTTCCAATGACGACCACTGGGGGTCTGCAGCTATAGACCGTGGTCCGAATCCAGACCCGGACCTATTTTTATTTTACTGCAGCTAACTACAGCCTTTTATTTGATACAAGAAAAAAATATGTCTACAATTTTTTTAAAGGGTTAGGATTATTATATCATAATAAGTTTTAAAACTTATGTTAATGTTATAATAATCTGCAGTTCTACTGTTTTTCCTGCTACAGTGCACACAGATGTGGATGGAACTGCACTGCTTTCTCAAGGCACAAAATAAGATTGTGATGTTCTGGAGCTTCGCTTGAGAAAATTTTCACAATTTGGACCTCAGTAAATTTTAATTGATGACCCCTGGTCTATATCACAGGTCTACAGCAAAATGCTTCCGGAACAAAAGTTGTGAAATGTTTCTTGGATTAGGTCACTAATAAAGAAAAAGTAAGTGAGAAGTGCAGATTGCTGTAGTTTCCAAGAAACAGTATTGGGTCAAAATAGGAAATTTATGCAAAATAAGTCAAAAACGGTGTTTATCAGAAGGTACAGTGTCTACAAGCAACCAGTTCTATCTGAAAACTGCACATTCAATACATTCATTTTAATATGGCTAGTTTTGACATAAAATGTTTTGCAGAAATCTCTCTCTTGGAAGTGGACAAAATGCATGCATGTAGAGAAATTAAATATTTTCAAAATATAAATATTTTTAAGCAAAAATGCCTAAATCTATTGTATAAACAGATGTGATTTTGATGTGAAACAATATCATTAAATATCTTGAATACGTAGCTAACAGCACAGTTATCATTGATTTACAGTTCATCTATAAATAAATGAGATTTAGCCGCTTTTATCTCAGAAGCAGATCCAGTCCAAACATTTGTAGACCAGGGACAGGGACGCTGCTAGACAACTAAACCAGGACTAAACCAGGACTAAACCAGGACTAAACCAGGACTAAACCAGGACTAAACCAGGGCTAAACCAGGGCTAAACCAGGACTGAACCAGGACTAAACCAGGACTAAACCAGGACTAAACCAGGACTATACCAGGACTAAACCAGGGCTAAACCAGGGCTAAACCAGGTCTAAACCAGGACTAAACCAGGACTAAACCAGGACTAAACCAGGGCTAAACCAGGGCTAAACCAGGGCTAAACCAGGACTGAACCAGGACTAAACCAGGACTGAACCAGGACTAAACCAGGACTAAACCAGGACTATACCAGGACTAAACCAGGGCTAAACCAGGGCTAAACCAGGTCTAAACCAGGACTAAACCAGGACTAAACCAGGACTAAACCAGGACTAAACCAGGGCTAAACCAGGGCTAAACCAGGACTAAACCAGGGCTAAACCAGGACTGAACCAGGACTAAACCAGGACTAAACCAGGACTATACCAGGACTAAACCAGGGCTAAACCAGGGCTAAACCAGGTCTAAACCAGGACTAAACCAGGACTAAACCAGGGCTAAACCAGGACTAAACCAGGGCTAAACCAGGACTAAACCAGGGCTAAACCAGGACTAAACCAGGACTATACCAGGACTAAACCAGGGCTAAACCAGGGCTAAACCAGGGCTAAACCAGGTCTAAACCAGGGCTAAACCAGGACTAAACCAGGACTAAACCAGGACTAAACCAGGGCTAAACCAGGACTAAACCAGGGCTAAACCAGGACTAAACCAGGACTATACCAGGACTAAACCAGGGCTAAACCAGGGCTAAACCAGGGCTAAACCAGGTCTAAACCAGGGCTAAACCAGGACTAAACCAGGACTAAACCAGGACTAAACCAGGGCTAAACCAGGACTAAACCAGGGCTAAACCAGGACTAAACCAGGACTAAACCAGGACTAAACCAGGGCTAAACCAGGACTAAACCAGGACTAAACCAGGGCTAAACCAGGACTAAACCAGGACTAAACCAGGACTAAACCAGGACTAAACCAGGACTAAACCAGGACTATACCAGGACTAAACCAGGGCTAAACCAGGGCTAAACCAGGACTAAACCAGGGCTAAACCAGGACTGAACCAGGACTAAACCAGGTCTAAACCAGGACTATACCAGGACTAAACCAGGGCTAAACCAGGACTAAACCAGGACTATACCAGGACTAAACCAGGACTAAACCAGGACTAAACCAGGGCTAAACCAGGGCTAAACCAGGGCTAAACCAGGTCTAAACCAGGGCTAAACCAGGACTAAACCAGGACTAAACCAGGACTAAACCAGGGCTAAACCAGGACTAAACCAGGGCTAAACCAGGACTAAACCAGGACTAAACCAGGACTAAACCAGGGCTAAACCAGGACTAAACCAGGACTAAACCAGGACTAAACCAGGACTAAACCAGGACTAAACCAGGCCTAAACCAGGACCAAACCAGGGCTAAACCAGGACTAAACCAGGGCTAAACCAGGGCTAAACCAGGGCTAAACCAGGTCTAAACCAGGGCTAAACCAGGACTAAACCAGGACTAAACCAGGACTAAACCAGGGCTAAACCAGGACTAAACCAGGACTAAACCAGGACTAAACCAGGACTAAACCAGGACTAAACCAGGCCTAAACCAGGACCAAACCAGGGCTAAACCAGGACTAAACCAGGACTAAACCAGGACTAAACTGTAAACTGTTGTGTGTAGTTCCAGCTCTGACCTGTTGGCGGCGATGTGTCCCATGAACAGGATGCTGGCGTACATGTTCAGGTAGAAGGTGGCCGCTCCGAAACTGCAGTAGAGCCAGTGGAGGAGGCTGTGGGCGGGGCTAAAGAAGCCTGGGGCAGAGTCAGCGGCGTAGAGGGCGGGGTTAGAGGCGTAGTGGGCGATCCTGACCGGCAGAGACAGACTGATGAGCAGATCTGCAGCGGCCAGGTTCCTCAGGTACACGGTGACGCTGCTGGGCGGAGCCTGGGCCTGAGAGCAGAAGTACACCCTGAGAGACACGGTGTTCAGACACAGCCCCACCTGACAACACAACCAGGACATGTTTAATACACTCACATATATACTAATACACTCAAAGTATTTATTAATACAGTAAACATATATATGAATACAGTAAAAGTATATATTAATACAGTAAAAATATATTAATACATAAAAATATATACTAATACAGCAAAAATATATACTAATAACTCCCTGGAGTCCCTGGGAGCGGTGCTAGAAGGTGCTCGACCTGGGGACTCCATCGTTCTGCTGTGGGACGCTCACTGTGGGCAAAGACAGTGACACCTGGAGCAGGGGCGTCAGACTGGGGGGGGGGGGTAAAGGGTACAGTTTACCCAGGGCACACTGCAGGGAGGGGCCCTTAAAAAGCCTGGGATATGTGTGAGCGATATTGCTAAAGTGAGCAAGGGGGCCCACCAAATGGTTTATACATAGGGCCTAGGCTACACCCCTGACCGGCAGGAACGGCCTCCCTGATCTGAACCTGAGCCGTGTTCTGTTGCTGGACTTCTGTGCCAGTCACAGTTTGTCCATCAGCACCGTGGCTCCAGGACTGTGTTGTTTCATCTGACCATGGGCTGTGTGCCTCGGTCTCAGGTGAAGAGAGAGGCTGAGCTGTCACCTGTTGTTGGGCGGTGGAAGGAACACTCGGGTCATGTCAATCCCACTGACACGCCTTCTGTAGAGGAAGCAGAGGCTGGGGACTCAGAGGTGGACTCGTCCATCACCAGAGCTGAAGTCACTGAGGTCAAAAAGCTCATCGGTGACACCGGGGGTGGATGAGATCTGCCCTGAGTCCCTCAGGTCTCTGGATGTTGTGGGTCTTGGCTGACTCCTCTCTGCAACATCGCGTGGCGGTCGGGGACAGTTCCTCTGGACTCAGACTGGGGTGGTTCCTCTTTTTAAGAAGGGGGACAGGAGGTGTGTTCCAACTACAGAGGGACCACACTCCTCAGCCTCACTGGGAAAGTCTGTTCCAGAGACTGGAGAGGAGAATTCGGCCGAGAGTTGAACCTCAGATCCAGGAGGAACAATGCAGTTTTCGTCCCAGTCATGGAGCAGTGGAGCAGCTCTGCTCTGCCAGGGCTCGAGGGTTCATGGGAGTTCGCCCACAGGCCACATGTGCTTTGTGGATCTGGAGAAGGCGTTCGACCGTGTCCCCCATGGTGTCCTGTGGGGGGTGCTCTGGGAGTATGGGGCCCGGGGCCCTCAGCTCAGGGCTGTCTCTGTGCGACCGGAGCAGGAGCTTGGTTCTCTGCAGTCAGAGCTGGTCCCAGCGCAGGTTGGACTCAGGGCTGCCTTTGTCTCTGGTTCTGTTCATTTTCTTTATGGACAGAGTTCCTAGGAGCAGCCAGGGGCCCGAGGGAGTCCGGGGCCCACAGGATTTCATCTCTGCTTTTTGCAGATGATGTCCTGTTGGCTTCATGGAACCAGGACCTTCAGTGAGCACTGGGGCGGTTTGCAGCCGAGAGTGAAGCGATGAGAAACAGCTTCTTCCAAACCAGGACTAAACCAGGACTAAACCAGGTCTAAACCAGGACTAAACCAGGACTAAACCAGGTCTAAACCAGGACTAAACCAGGACTAAACCAGGTCTAAACCAGGACTAAACCAGGACTAAACCAGGTCTAAACCAGGTCTAAACCAGTACTAAACCAGGACTAAACCAGGTCTAAACCAGGACTAAACCAGGTCTAAACCAGGACTAAACCAGGTCTAAACCAGGTCTAAACCAGTACTAAACCAGGACTAAACCAGGACTAAACCAGGTCTAAACCAGGACTAAACCAGGACTAAACCAGGTCTAAACCAGGACTAAACCAGGACTAAACCAGGACTAAACCAGGACTAAACCAGGACTAAACCAGGATCCCAGTTGTACTCACCACAAAGAGCAGACTGTGGAAGACCATGAAGACCAGACTGGCTGAGGTCTGGAGCTCGGTGCAGGTCTGGTTCAGATCAGGGCTGAGCGAAGTGTTACAGAGTGATGTCACTACGTCACGACCCGACAAACTCATGACTCCTGCAGCGAGGAAGGAAGGAAGGAAGGAAGGAGGGAGGAGGGAAGGAAGGAGGGAAGGAAGGAAGGAAGGAGGGAGGAGGGAAGGAAGGAGGGAAGGAAGGAAGAGGTTTTTATAACAAGTAATTAGGAAATGTTGACCATTAACCTCATGTTCTCTTTCACTAAATCCATAAACCCTCACTGTCCCTCCTCTGTACCATCACTGTCCCTCCTCTGTACCTCACTGTCCCTCCTCTGTACCTCACTGTCCCTCCTCTGTACACTCACTGTCCCTCCTCTGTACCTCACTGTCCCTCCTCTGTACCTCACTGTCCCTCCTCTGTACCTCACTGTCCCTCCTCTGTACCTCACTGTCCCTCCTCTGTACCTCACTGTCCCTCCTCTGTACCTCACTGTTCCTCCTCTGTACCTCACTGTCCCTCCTCTGTACCCTCACTGTCCCTCCTCTGTACCTCACTGTCCCTCCTCTGTACCTCACTGTCCCTCCTCTGTACCTCACTGTCCCTCCTCTGTACCTCACTGTCCCTCCTCTGTACCTCACTGTTCCTCCTCTGTACCTCACTGTCCCTCCTCTGTACCCTCACTGTCCCTCCTCTGTACCTCACTGTCCCTCCTCTGTACCCCTCACTGTCCCTCCTCTGTACCCTCACTGTCCCTCCTCTGTACCTCACTGTCCCTCCTCTGTACCTCACTGTCCCTCCTCTGTACCTCACTGTCCCTCCTCTGTACCTCACTGTCCCTCCTCTGTACCTCACTGTTCCTCCTCTGTACCTCACTGTCCCTCCTCTGTACCTCACTGTCCCTCCTCTGTACCATATAATCACTGAGGTTAGAGCTGGAGGCCTTGAGGACGACCAGAGAAGAGGTTTATGGTCTGAACCACACTGTAAAAAAAATCTGTAAATTTCACGGTAAAAAATTGGCAGCTGTGGTTGCCAGAATTCTACTGTAAAAACTACAAGAGGCCTGTATTTCATTTTACAGTATAATATTATCACAAATGTTGTTTTTACAGTTTTTGACTTGAGTTTTTATTATTATTTACTGTGAAATTTAAAGTTATTATCTTTCAAAAAAATAGATTAACTGTATATTTTACAGTTTGTGACTTACTTTTTAATCAACATTTACTGTAAAATTTAAAGTTATTATCTTTTAAAAAGGTGTTAAACTGTAATAAACACAGGACTCAATTATTTTAACAGTGCTATACTGTTTAAATTACAACAAATAAAACTAAAAAATACAATTTTGCCTTATTTTTAATATTACAGTTGATTACCGTAACCAAAACAGTATTTTACAGATATATCGATTACAATCTTTTACTGTTGAGATTTTACAGATTTTTACCATGAAATCTATAGATATTTTTTACAGTGCAGGTCTAAATATGCTCTAAACACGTAATATCCTCTGTGTACTCCTCTGCTACTCCTCCTCATACAAATGAACTCCTATAGCAGTATTAATGACTTCTTCACTCGTTGTTCTGGTATCAGCCGCTAATGTCTTGTTTCCATCTCACGTCATGAATAAAAATAAACAGGATTTGTTTGGTTAGAAGTAGCAGAGTTAGCACAGCGCTGGGCGGATCTGAAATGCAAATGTGTTCCTTTTCCAGTTTGTTCACAGGAAAACTCTTCAGAAAAGATTACTCAACCACTACAACACCACTACAGTGATATTTTTACTGCCTTTGGTGATGAAGCTCTCATGTTCTCCCTGTGCCTGGGTCTTCATGTTCTCCCTGTGCCTGGGTCCTCATGTTCTCCCTGTGTCTGGGTCCTCATGTTCTCCCTGTGCCTGGGTCCTCATGTTCTCCCTGTGCCTGGGTCCTCATGTTCTCCCTGTGTCTGGGTCCTCATGTTCTCCCTGTGTCTGGGTCTTCATGTTCTCCCTGTGTCTGGGTCCTCATGTTCTCCCTGTGTCTGGGTCCTCATGTTCTCCCTGTGTCTGGGTCCTCATGTTCTCCCTGTGTCTGGGTCCTCATGTTCTCCCTGTGTCTGGGTCCTCATGTTCTCCCTGTGTCTGGGTCCTCATGTTCTCCCTGTGCCTGGGTCCTCATGTTCTCCCTGTGTCTGGGTCCTCATGTTCTCCCTGTGTCTGGGTCCTCATGTTCTCCCTGTGTCTGGGTCCTCATGTTCTCCCTGTGTCTGGGTCCTCATGTTCTCCCTGTGTCTGGGTCTTCATGTTCTCCCTGTGTCTGGGTCTTCATGTTCTCCCTGTGCCTGGGTCCTCATGTTCTCCCTGTGTCTGGGTCCTCATGTTCTCCCTGTGTCTGGGTCCTCATGTTCTCCCTGTGTCTGGGTCCTCATGTTCTCCCTGTGTCTGGGTCCTCATGTTCTCCCTGTGCCTGGGTCCTCATGTTCTCCCTGTGTCTGGGTCCTCATGTTCTCCCTGTGCCTGGGTCCTCATGTTCTCCCTGTGTCTGGGTCTTCATGTTCTCCCTGTGTCTGGGTCCTCATGTTCTCCCTGTGTCTGGGTCCTCATGTTCTCCCTGTGCCTGGGTCTTCATGTTCTCCCTGTGCCTGGGTCCTCATGTTCTCCCTGTGTCTGGGTCTTCATGTTCTCCCTGTGTCTGGGTCTTCATGTTCTCCCTGTGTCTGGGTCCTCATGTTCTCCCTGTGCCTGGGTCCTCATGTTCTCCCTGTGTCTGGGTCCTCATGTTCTCCCTGTGTCTGGGTCCTCATGTTCTCCCTGTGTCTGGGTCCTCATGTTCTCCCTGTGTCTGGGTCCTCATGTTCTCCCTGTGCCTGGGTCCTCATGTTCTCCCTGTGCCTGGGTCCTCATGTTCTCCCTGTGCCTGGGTCCTCATGTTCTCCCTGTGTCTGGGTCCTCATGTTCTCCCTGTGTCTGGGTCCTCATGTTCTCCCTGCGCCTGGGTCCTCATGTTCTCCCTGTGCCTGGGTCCTCATGTTCTCCCTGTGTCTGGGTCCTCATGTTCTCCCTGTGTCTGGGTCCTCATGTTCTCCCTGTGTCTGGGTCTTCATGTTCTCCCTGTGTCTGGGTCTTCATGTTCTCCCTGTGTCTGGGTCTTCATGTTCTCCCTGTGTCTGGGTCCTCATGTTCTCCCTGTGTCTGGGTCTTCATGTTCTCCCTGTGCCTGGGTCCTCATGTTCTCCCTGTGTCTGGGTCTTCATGTTCTCCCTGTGTCTGGGTCTTCATGTTCTCCCTGTGCCTGGGTCCTCATGTTCTCCCTGTGCCTGGGTCCTCATGTTCTCCCTGTGCCTGGGTCCTCATGTTCTCCCTGTGTCTGGGTCCTCATGTTCTCCCTGTGTCTGGGTCCTCATGTTCTCCCTGTGTCTGGGTCCTCATGTTCTCCCTGTGTCTGGGTCCTCAGCTGGGTCCAGACCTGGTCCAGACCTGGTCCAGACCTGGTCCTCTGCTCCCGACTCAGGTTTAACCCAGAGACACTGAAGGATCCTGGGTCAAATGCAGAGGACACATTTCCTACAGGGACATTAAAGCCTGCCTCCTAGACTTCACCTAAAGCCTTTGATGCGGCTCCTACTGGACCAGCTGTACTGGACTGCAGGGTTGCCAGATCTCACTGACAGTTTCAAGCCCAAACAGAACTTAAAACCCACCCAACACAATAAAAACCAGCCCAGATCACAACCACTGTAAATGTTCATACTCACAGAAAACAAAACTTAACAGCAGCACAAAACCACAAAAAACATGAAATAACAACATGAAATATGAGAAAACAAACTCATTTTAAAACAAATGAACTGGTATATGAGCGGCAGGACACAGCAGTTTACAGAAATGTCTATTTTTACTTAGTTTGCCATAAATTGAAAACTGTTCTGTTGCAAATTTTATAAACCAGCCCAATGTTCAAAAGATTGGGAGGAAACCTGCCCAATCTGGCAACAACGCTCTGCTTTGGTTTAATTTATATTTAACATCCCAGAAACTAAAATAAGCAGTGTCAGAACAGGGCTCAGCCTCTGAGACAGCGACAGGAAAGTTGTGAGCACAGACATCAGAACCAGAGCCGTGGTTCAGTAAAGAAATGATTTACATCTGAAAAGCTACGTTTACTTTAGCAAACCTTCACTGAAACGTTAGCTGCATTCACACGCAGTCCATCATTTTCTGTTTTTATTTCCTAAAAACAGAAAAAACTTCTTGAGCCACACTCGAACAAACTCACAGTTGACGTATTCTGCTCTTACATTCTGTAATGAGTTTATTTTTGTTGTTTTAACTCAGACTTGACCACAAATGAACAGAGGTGGACAAAGTACTCAAAAGCTGTACTCAAGTAAAAGTACCCAACACAAAATTTACTTTGGTAAAAGTAAAAAAGTATTGCGTATGTAATTCACTTAAATAGAAAAGTACATTTCAATGTTTTTGCAAAATCTTCATCTTCTTTCGAACCCAGAGCCTCAGTGCTGCCCACCACAGATGACAAATACTTTTACTTCCCTCGACAATTTAAAGTTTTACTCGAGTAAAAATAAAACATCCTAAATGTACTCCAGTAAAGGTATGGTCTACAAAATGTACTAAAAAAATGCATTTAAGTCATTTATTTGAGTAAAAGTCTGTAGTTACTGTCCACCTGTGCAAATGGAGTTTTCATGGGCCCCTAAACCTCGCGGGCCCCCGAGCAGTGGCCCTGACATGAGTGTATTTGGTAAAAATAAACACATGTATTGCTTGCAGCAGGCTGCGTTCACATAAAAATATAAAGGTGTGAGGTTTAAAACTGAGCTGGAGTCAGATCTGATCTCAGTCAAAAGCAGAAGTTGTGGTGTGATTTTTGTTTCGCTTTGTGCTAACTTCTCTGCAGACACTGAGCTCAACACAAACACAAAGTTTAAAGTCAGTACGACCTAAAGTTCAGTTCTGTTGTAGATTTAAAAACTGATCCTTTCCTCTGTTTGCTGTGAGCAGAGAGGTTTCCTGTCAGCAGGACGTAAGGAGAGCGCAGGAGGTGGAAGAGGCCATTTCCTTTGCTCTGAACTCTGTTTATGAACATTTGGTTAAAGGAACATCTCATGTGAGAATGTTTTTTATCGACTACAGTTCTGCTTTAACCTCTGTTGTTCCTGTGAAGCTCATCACAAGAACAAAAAACTCTCGGACTGTGATGACGTTTGCAAATGGATTCTAAACTTTTTAACTTTCAGACCACAGAAGGTTAAAGGTTGTGTTTCTGATGAACTCTGTGTAAGCACAGGCGCTCCACAAGGTTCTGTGTTAAGTCCTTTGACTTTGTACACACTCGACTGTGCTGCTCCTCAGTCTGACCTCCTGACTGTCAGGGACGGTCCCTCTGCCATCGTCTGATCTCAGATGGACCACAGAGCAGAGGCAGAAATGTTGTTTGCTGGAGTGAAGAAAACAACCTTGTTCTGAACATTTCTAAAACCTGGGAACTGGTTTTTGGTTTTAGTCGTAGTAAGAATAATGTGCCTGTGGTCATTTATGATTCTGAGTACAAACGGTTGATAAATGTAAGTTTTTGGGTGTAACATTGTTAAAAAGCCTCGCCAGCGTCTCTACTTTTTACAAAAACTAAGGAAATTCACTCAAAACAAAACTATTCTTTTAAACTTTTATCGGTGTGGTATTGAAAGTTTTCTTCCCAGCTCTGTTCCTGAGGTTTGGTCTCACTGTGAAAGAAAATAAAAGTTTAAACCGAGGTTCTCTCTGCTGCAGGACCAGAGGCTGGGACCTCAGTCCTGGAGACAAACCCAGACTTTACCCAGATCTCTGCAGATCCTCAGTGATCCCTCTGCTGCTGAGAAGTTTCTCCTCGTTCCCTCAGGAAACAAGGTCACTCTGTTAAACTCTTGACAGCTCGTCATTCTAAACCTTTTTACACAAACTGTGATGACTTTGAACAATGCACTTTATTGTTTTAGTTTCCTCTTTTACTGCCATTTATATATATACAGTGTTTTTATTAGTATTTATCAGTTTTTTGTTTTGTTTTTTTAGGATGTGTCAATATGTTTTTTTAGGCTTGTGCTTTGTATGTTTTGTTGTATGTTTTGTTGTATGTTTTGTTTGATTAAATGTTGAAAGCTCTTTGCAACTGTTTTCCAATGCAGTTCTTTTTATTACTGCAAATGGCAAATAAACTGAACTGACCTGAAGTTATTTCTTCACTCCAGTGGTGATATTTTCCAAACACAGAGTGAGTGCTGTCAGTGGACTCTGCAGTAAACCACAGGATTATTTTGGAGCCAGTTTCTAACAAAACATGATCAGCTTCAATATTTGTGGATTTTCTGTTCTGATATTTCTTTAAAAACAGTTCCTCAGCTGAGTGTTTATGCAGCTCCTGCTCCGTCTGGGACAGCAGCAGCGTCTGGAACAGGACGCTGTGAATCTGGCTTTAGTTTTTATCTGGAGTTATGTGTCATGTGTTTTACCTTAGGTAGTTAGGTAGTTGTTTATTGTTTTCTAGGGCCCCAGGAGTGGCTGTTTTGGAGGGATTATATTTTTTATACACGCAAACATTGAACCTGATCATGTTTCGTTAGCTCCTGGCTCCACGGCCTCACCATAATAATCCTGTGGTTTAATACAGAGTCTACACTGTAAAAAAAAATGCTGCCAAAACTCAAAAACTTGAGATTTTTGAGTTTGAACTCAAAATCTCAAGTTTTCAACAACTAATATTTATTGTTCACTTAATTTGATGCTCATTTTAAGTTTTACTCTGTGTCATTTCTTAAACTCATCTTACAACCAACTTACTGTCTGTTGTTCAGTAAAAGTATTATTAATAATAATAACAACTAAGTGGACTGAACCATGGCGAGCTGAGTGAGAGGAGGCAGGGACCGCTCTCGAGGGTTTCCTGTCTTTTCTATTTAAGCACCAGAAGTTACAATGTTTTAAACACATCATAGCAAAGTCTAAACAAACTCCAAAAACCACAGGAATAAACCAGAACTAAACCAGAACTAAACCAGGACTAAGTAAGAATATTGTACTAACTCAGAGCCGTACCTGTGCTCGTCGGCGTTGAACCCTCGACTCTTCCTCTTCTCTTCAGGAAACAGACTGAGGCTGTGGTCACAGCCCGATATTTACAATGCAAACATTCACACGAGCGCTATCTTTATACACAATACTCACACCAGGACTAAACCAGGACTAAACCAGGTCTAAACCAGGTCTAAACCAGGTCTAAACCAGCTCTAAACCAGGTCTAAACCAGGTCTAAACCAGGTCTAAACCAGGTCTAAACCAGGACTAAACCAGGTCTAAACCAGCTCTAAACCAGGTCTAAACCAGGTCTAAACCAGGTCTAAACCAGGTCTAAACCAGGACTAAACCAGGTCTAAACCAGCTCTAAACCAGGTCTAAACCAGCTCTAAACCAGGTCTAAACCAGGTCTAAACCAGGTCTAAACCAGGTCTAAACCAGGACTAAACCAGCTCTAAACCAGGTCTAAACCAGGTCTAAACCAGGACTAAACCAGGTCTAAACCAGGTCTAAACCAGGTCTAAACCAGGACTAAACCAGGTCTAAAACCAGGTCTAAAACCAGGTCTAAACCAGGTCTAAACCAGGTCTAAAACCAGGTCTAAACCAGGACTAAACCAGGTCTAAAACCAGGTCTAAAACCAGGTCTAAACCAGGTCTAAACCAGGTCTAAACCAGCTCTAAACCAGGTCTAAACCAGGTCTAAACCAGCTCTAAACCAGGTCTAAACCAGGTCTAAACCAGGTCTAAACCAGGACTAAACCAGGTCTAAACCAGCTCTAAACCAGGTCTAAACCAGGTCTAAACCAGGTCTAAACCAGGTCTAAACCAGGACTAAACCAGGACTAAACCAGGTCTAAACCAGCTCTAAACCAGGTCTAAACCAGGTCTAAACCAGGACTAAACCAGGTCTAAACCAGGTCTAAACCAGGTCTAAACCAGGTCTAAACCAGGACTAAACCAGGTCTAAACCAGGTCTAAACCAGGTCTAAACCAGCTCTAAACCAGGTCTAAACCAGGTCTAAACCAGGACTAAACCAGGTCTAAACCAGCTCTAAACCAGGTCTAAACCAGGTCTAAACCAGGACTAAACCAGGTCTAAACCAGGTCTAAACCAGGTCTAAACCAGGTCTAAACCAGGACTAAACCAGGTCTAAACCAGGTCTAAACCAGGTCTAAACCAGATCTAAACCAGGACTAAACCAGGTCTAAACCAGCTCTAAACCAGGTCTAAACCAGGTCTAAACCAGGACTAAACCAGGTCTAAACCAGGTCTAAACCAGGTCTAAACCAGGACTAAACCAGGTCTAAACCAGGTCTAAACCAGGTCTAAACCAGGTCTAAACCAGGACTAAACCAGGTCTAAACCAGGTCTAAACCAGCTCTAAACCAGGTCTAAACCAGGTCTAAACCAGGTCTAAACCAGGACTAAACCAGGTCTAAACCAGGACTAAACCAGGTCTAAACCAGCTCTAAACCAGGTCTAAACCAGGTCTAAACCAGGACTAAACCAGGTCTAAACCAGGTCTAAACCAGGTCTAAACCAGGACTAAACCAGGTCTAAACCAGGTCTAAACTAGGACTAAACCAGGACTAAACCAGGACTAAACCAGGTCTAAACCAGGTCTAAACCAGGTCTAAACCAGGACTAAACCAGGTCTAAACCAGGTCTAAACCAGGTCTAAACCAGGACTAAACCAGGTCTAAACCAGGTCTAAACTAGGACTAAACCAGGACTAAACCTGGTCTAAACCAGGTCTAAACCAGGACTAAACCAGGTCTAAACCAGGTCTAAACCAGGACTAAACCAGGACTAAACCAGGACTAAACCAGGTCTAAACCAGGTCTAAACCAGGACTAAACCAGGTCTAAACCAGGTCTAAACCAGGTCTAAACCAGGACTAAACCAGGTCTAAACCAGGTCTAAACCTGGTCTAAACCAGGACTAAACCAGGTCTAAACCAGGTCTAAACCTGGTCTAAACCAGGACTAAACCAGGTCTAAACCAGGACTAAACCAGGTCTAAACCAGGTCTAAACCAGGTCTAAACCAGGACTAAACCAGGTCTAAACCAGGTCTAAACCAGGTCTAAACCAGTACTAAACCAGGTCTAAACCAGGACTAAACCAGGTCTAAACCAGGTCTAAACCAGGACTAAACCAGGTCTAAACCAGGTCTAAACCTGGTCTAAACCAGGACTAAACCAGGTCTAAACCAGGACTAAACCAGGTCTAAACCAGGTCTAAACCAGGTCTAAACCAGGACTAAACCAGGTCTAAACCAGGTCTAAACCAGGTCTAAACCAGGACTAAACCAGGTCTAAACCAGGTCTAAACCTGGTCTAAACCAGGACTAAACCAGGTCTAAACCAGGACTAAACCAGGTCTAAACCAGGTCTAAACCAGGTCTAAACCAGGACTAAACCAGGTCTAAACCAGGACTAAGCTAGGATTAAACCAGGACTAAACCAGGACTAAACCAGGTCTAAACCAGGTCTAAACCAGGACTAAACCAGGTCTAAACCAGGTCTAAACCAGGTCTAAACCAGGACTAAACCAGGTCTAAACCAGGACTAAGCTAGGATTAAACCAGGACTAAACCAGGTCTAAACCAGGTCTAAACCAGGTCTAAACCAGGACTAAACCAGGTCTAAACCAGGACTAAACCAGGTCTAAACCAGGACTAAACCAGGACTAAACCAGGACTAAACCAGGACTAGACCAGGTCTAAACCAGGACTAAGCTAGGATTAAACCAGGACTAAACCAGGTCTAAACCAGGTCTAAACCAGGTCTAAACCAGGACTAAACCAGGTCTAAACCAGGACTAAACCAGGTCTAAACCAGGACTAAACCAGGACTAAACCAGGACTAAACCAGGACTAAACCAGGTCTAAACCAGGACTAAACCAGGACTAAACCAGGACTAAACCAGGTCTAAACCAGGTCTAAACCAGGTCTAAACCAGTACTAAACCAGGTCTAAACCAGGACTAAACCAGGTCTAAACCAGGTCTAAACCAGGTCTAAACCAGGACTAAACCAGGTCTAAACCAGGTCTAAACCTGGTCTAAACCAGGACTAAACCAGGTCTAAACCAGGACTAAACCAGGTCTAAACCAGGTCTAAACCAGGTCTAAACCAGGACTAAACCAGGTCTAAACCAGGTCTAAACCAGGTCTAAACCAGGACTAAACCAGGTCTAAACCAGGTCTAAACCTGGTCTAAACCAGGACTAAACCAGGTCTAAACCAGGACTAAACCAGGTCTAAACCAGGTCTAAACCAGGTCTAAACCAGGACTAAACCAGGTCTAAACCAGGACTAAGCTAGGATTAAACCAGGACTAAACCAGGACTAAACCAGGTCTAAACCAGGTCTAAACCAGGACTAAACCAGGTCTAAACCAGGTCTAAACCAGGTCTAAACCAGGACTAAACCAGGTCTAAACCAGGACTAAGCTAGGATTAAACCAGGACTAAACCAGGTCTAAACCAGGTCTAAACCAGGTCTAAACCAGGACTAAACCAGGTCTAAACCAGGACTAAACCAGGTCTAAACCAGGACTAAACCAGGACTAAACCAGGACTAAACCAGGACTAGACCAGGTCTAAACCAGGACTAAGCTAGGATTAAACCAGGACTAAACCAGGTCTAAACCAGGTCTAAACCAGGTCTAAACCAGGACTAAACCAGGTCTAAACCAGGACTAAACCAGGTCTAAACCAGGACTAAACCAGGACTAAACCAGGTCTAAACCAGGACTAAACCAGGTCTAAACCAGGACTAAACCAGGACTAAACCAGGTCTAAACCAGGTCTAAACCAGGTCTAAACCAGGACTAAACCAGGTCTAAACCAGGACTAAACCAGGTCTAAACCAGGACTAAACCAGGACTAAACCAGGACTAAACCAGGTCTAAACCAGGACTAAACCAGGTCTAAACCAGGACTAAACCAGGTCTAAACCAGGACTAAACCAGGTCTAAACCAGGACTAAACCAGGACTAAACCAGGACTAAACCAGGACTAGACCAGGTCTCATATCAGGACTGAGTGTTTGTGTTTTCCCATTAACCCTTTTATTCAAATTTCTTTCTACTTTGCATAAAACTTCTTCCCTGAACATAAATAAAAAACAAATGTTTCATTATTTTCAGAATTTTAACCCTTTTTATGCCAGTTTATGTAATAGTATCTAAAAAATTTTTGATAAAAAAAAATAAATATTTGTAATATTTTCAGTGTAAAGTGGGTGTTTTCTCCAGGGATTGTTACGTCTGTTCTTTAGAGAAGTACCAGGAAGAGAAAGAGGAAGTTGTTTGAGGTTTTCCCCAAAACCACAGCAGCTGCAGAGAAACTGTTTTTATGAATGAGTTACATGAGAACAGAGCGGGAACTGCAGATCTCTGTGGGTTTATGAATAAAAATAAAAATACAGTGAGTATTAACAGCTGTGTGAGGGATCAGAGCGGAGTGTAAAGTGTGGCACCTGTTCAAGGACAAGTTAGATGGAGTTTTTTAAATTAAAATCAGAAGAAAAAATGTCCAAGTGGTTATCTGCTGTTATCCCGGGCCCCTGGTCTCTCAGTGGTTATATGCTGTTATCCCGGGCCCCTGGTCTCTCAGTGGTTATCTGCTGTTATCCCGGGCCCCTGGTCTCTCAGTGGTTATCTGCTGTTATCCCGGGCCCCTGGTCTCTCAGTGGTTACCTGCTGTTATCCCGGGCCCCTGGTCTCTCAGTGGTTACCTGCTGTTATCCCGGGCCCCTGGTCTGTGATGGGTCAGAGTTGGTACAAAGGCAGCTTCCATCTGCGAGACGTTGTTTTATAAAATGATCTTTTCAAAAACAGGGCAGATAAAAACAGAGAAGAACCTGGATCATCCTCTGAGCTGAGGCTCCATCTGCCCTGAAAAATAAAAGTTAAACATTACAGTTACACACTTATTTATTTTTTATTAGGCTGTTGTGGTGAAGAAGGAGCTGAGCCGAAAGGCCAAGCTCTCGATTTACTGTCGATCTACGTTCCTCCTCTCACCTATGTTCCTCCTCTCACCTATGTTCCTACTCTCACCTATGTTCCTACTCTCACCTATGTTCCTCCTCTCACCTATATTCCTCCTCTCACCTATGTTCCTACTCTCACCTATGTTCCTCCTCTCACCTATATTCCTCCTCTCACCTATGTTCCTACTCTCACCTATGTTCCTCCTCTCACCTATGTTCCTACTCTCACCTATGTTCCTACTCTCACCTATGTTCCTACTCTCACCTATGTTCCTACCTCACCTATGTTCCTCCTCTCACCTATGTTCCTACTCTCACCTACGTTCCTACTCTCACCTATGGTCATGAG
This sequence comes from Bostrychus sinensis, assembly GCA_020698575.1. Lineage (NCBI taxonomy): Eukaryota > Metazoa > Chordata > Actinopteri > Gobiiformes > Eleotridae > Bostrychus > Bostrychus sinensis. The sequence continues at coordinate 1,143,387 of CM036245.1, read as the reverse complement.
CTTTGGGTCATGAACGAAAGGACAAGATCCCGGATACAAGCGGCCAAAACGAGTTTCCTCCGCAGGGCGGCTGGGCGCTCCCTTAGAGATAGGGTGAGGAGCTCTGTCACCCGGGAGGAGCTCGGAGTAGAGCCGCTGCTCCTCCACATTGAGAGGAGTCAGCTGAGGCTCGGGCATCTGTTCCTGAGCCTCCTGGTCCCTCCCTGGGGAGGTGTTCATGTCCCACCAGGAGGAGGCCCCGGGGAAGACCTAGGACACGCCGGAGGGACTACGTCTCTCGGCCTGGGAACGCCTTGGGGTTCCCCGGTAGAGCTGGAGGAAGTGTCCAGGGAGAGGGAAGTCTGGGTGTCCCTGCTTAGACTGCTGCCTCCGCAACCTGGCCCCGGATAAAGCGGAAGAAGATGGATGGATAGGCTGTATATTTATGCTAAAGTTTTTTGAGTTCTGAGGTGAGCTGTTCCTGTTGTTTTTACTTTTCACTGCTGAAAAGGGCTGTGTTTACATTAAAAAAGTAAATATCTGTCCTTTTTATTTTAATATTTAATTATAGTTGTGTTTATGTGCTGTGTGTAGTAGAGTGATTCAGTTCACTCGGTCGTTTCAAAGCATCCCATATTTTTAATTCTTCATTTATCTGTATGTATAATGTTATGTATGAGTACACAACACAACTCATTTGTCAAAACTGCGCTAAATTTAGCTGAAATATAAAAGCTATATTTGGTAAAATGAAGAGCCTTTAGGGGCCGCTCTTTTGGGTGAGGGAACCAAAGAGGTGGACTCAAACAGAAAGAGATGGTCCCCAATGACAGTGCTGCCCTCTGGTGGCTGTAGTGGCCAACTACAGTCAGTGCTGCTCAGTTTCTAACCTGGGACAGTTGTACTTTCCACAGTAAATTTACACCACCTCTGTGTTTTCTTTGTCTTTAAATTCTCCAGAAATGTATGGCACAGTTACCTCCAGAACTTAAACAAGAGAGACAAAGAAAAGTGCATTTGTGTCTCGTGTGTAAGACATGGAGTTAAAGATCAGGGACGGTCCAGATTTTGGACTTTTTCAGATTCTCAGATGAACAAAGAAAGTTTGGACACCGTTCATATAAAAATGTTGATTTTAATAAACTTAAATTTATACATAAAGTCTTTACTTATAAAATATTTAAAAAACAGAACCGTTCACCAGAGAGGACAACAAATAAACAGAAGACAGCATTTATATAAAACAGAATAAAAAACCCAGGTCTAACAGAGCTGAGAGATTTTTGGTTTCAATATCAGTAAATATCACAAAATAAATGCTTGAAATATTTCTCTGTGTGTGGACTGAGTCTATGTCATTCATTTTTCCACAATATTTTAATTTAATAACAAATGCCTGTAACGTATGTAATGAGCAGACAGAGGTGATCACATTATTTCAAATTATTTTCAGATTTACGTTGCTTTGTTGTCTCTCCTGTTTATAATCTTATATAATCTCTCTTATGTGTAGCTTTCCAGCATTTTCCCAGAGTTTTCTCCTGGTTTCTCCCTTCGGATTTGGATTTGCTCTGTTTTCTGTGAACAAAACACGTTTCAGCAGAGGTTAGCTTCGTGGGAACATCAGGATTTTCCAGAATATTAAAGTACTTATATTCTTGATTTCTTATCTTCCCTGTTTTCTGCAGACCTGGGACTTTCACAAATGCTCAGGTTTCCATGTTCCCTGCTCCACAGAAACTGGGGAACCAAGGTTTGCACTCGTTTCAACAACACATTTCTGGATTAAAGACCTTTCCTTTGGATTTCTGTCTTGTATGTTGTGTGTTTTAAAGTCCTGCAGCTGCCTCCTCACGTTTTAGTAACATTATAGACAGTTTTTAGTGCGTATAAATAAATCTGCTGTTGATTCAGAGCTAACCAAAGTCTGATTCTGCAGTTTTTACAGCGACGCAGATATTTAATTTTCTACTAAAGACAAAAATGTAGCAAACTGGAGCCTATCCCTGTGTCTATGGGCCTGAGAGGAGGTACGCCAGGCTAACCACTCTGCCGCCACTTCACTGGAATCCTCGTCCGTGGGAGTTAGAGCCCTCAGCTGCTGATGTTGATGTGACGGAGCAGTTTTTAAAGCCAGATACTAAAAACTGCTGCCCTGTAAACCACGGCACAGATCATCTGAGTCTGAGCCTGACTCTGGTGAACCGCGGCTGATTCTGAAACTTTCACTTCCTCCTGGACTCACAGACGAGTCACTGCCTTCAGCCGCTGGCACCGGGTTTGACTGAGTCTGCACAAAAACAGGCTGCACACAGATTTCTAGAATTAGAATCAGGTTCTTCTAGAATCAGGTTTCTAAGAATGTGTGCATTAAAGCAGCGTTTCCCAAACTTTGCCCAAAGCCAGGTTCCTCCAGCTCTAACCTCTGTCTGCACAAACACACAGAAAGTCATTATTATTATCATTATTATTATTATTATTATTTACTAATTTCTATATTCTTAGGCCTTAATTGGAGCGTGCAGTGGAGAAGTGACAGGAAATCCTGAGAAACATTCAGCAGTGTCCGAGTCCACCGTGCACAAACATTTATTTACACAAATAAACTGTTTCTGTTCACATTCCCTATATTTTCCAGTTGAGTGTGAAGAAATTTGAGATTTAATACAAAAATATTATTTAGAAAACCTCATAAACTCTGAACACACAAAAGGCACACTGACATCACAGCAGAGCAACAGAAGTCCCGTTAATAATGAGATAAAACAACTTATTAATCTGGTTTCAAGTATTGTTCACTGGATTGGATTTATTTCCTGATTAGGTTACTTATTACGAAATTATTTGACTTGTTTCAAGTTATTTCTTTCCTGTTTCAAGCTATTCTTACTTAGCTCGAACAAAATATCTGTCAATGAGGAATTTTCTTATCCCATCAACAGATAATATTTGAAACAAGTCAAATAATCAAGGCTAAAAAGTAAATAAATCTGGTGAAAACTGCTCAAATCAAAAGGATTCAGGTCATTTTAACTGATATTGATGTAGACATTGGTATTTTACAGTGAAGGCGGTGCCAGTGCTGTATCAGGAAACAGGAGACTACTTCAGGAACTTCACTGAACGCTTTGAGAAGTGGACACGCCCCCAAATCGACCAGTCCCGCCCCGTTGGGACAGGTTGGGATTAAAGCACTCTTAGATGAAACATGGTTTTTCTCACTAACGCCTGGTTCACACGGCAAGATCCTAAAACTGTCGGAAGATTTTCAAAACCTGAGAGACTCCACACACGGCGATAAAAAATCAAAGCTATCCCAGGTTTGGTCCTGCAGTGAGTGGCAAAGACAACACCACACACCGACAGATTTCACTCAGGAACGTTCCCAGGTCACAGGGAAATCTCACAAAACCTCACGAGATTAAACGTGACTTCGGCGAACACAAACATGGCGGACGACGAAGAAGCAGCTGCTATAGTTTGTGGACTATTTCTAACAGAGAAGAAACAATACAAAAAGAGAAGGCGTTGGTTAAAGGAGTGGAGACAGCGAACATGGCCATGACAGCTGTTTGGATTCTGGATTCCCCTCCGTGCTTCCGTCTCCTTGCTTTCTGATTGGCTACACGTCACATTCAACAGGGCGCGTGCTCGTTTGTCCTCGGGACGCACCACACGCTGCGATATCAGGCCAAGACAATCCAACCTGAGGAATATCCCAGATTTGAGATCGGAGCGGTCCCGACGTCGTTCCGAGCAGAGCAGAGCTCTCTGAACTCACCACACACAGCAGGAACATCTGCTCAGATTATCTTTAGTGCCATTACGATCATCGGGGCGACCTTAAGATTGTCGGAAGGAGAGAATCGGGTCAAAAATTGGCAGAATTATCTTGCCGTGTGAACCGCATAAACTTGTGCACTGGCCTGTACATCTGTGTGGTCCTGAAATACATTTACACAGATCAAGAGGTACATGTGATAGACAAATAAAAAAGATAATAATAATAATAATAATAATAGTAATTAGCAGATGAGTCCAGCTGTAAGTGAACCCCTGATCTCTGAAGCTGAGTAAGGTCGGTCTTGGCCAGTTCTTGGACTGCAGACCGCCTGAAGACCAGGTTCTGTCAGATCCTGGCTCAGATCTGGAGAAGGGTCCCGGGGCAGGCAGTGCAGAGAGGACGGGGCAAAAGCAGAGGACAAATTTCCCTGCAGGACAGTTTTACCTTAACCCTCAGCCTCTCCTTAAACAGCAGAAAATACAGTTTTGTTTTTGTTGTGATGCTGGAATTCTGAAAAACATTCACAAAAACAAACACAACATTCATTCATTCATCTTTTTCCGCTTTTCCCGTTAGGGGTCGCGGGTGACTGGAGCCTATCCCAGTAACTTTGGGCCTTAGGCAGGGTGCACTCTGGACAGGGGCCAGTTACTCTCAGGGCTGACACAGAGACAGACAACGATTCACTCACCAGGGGTGATTTAGAGTCACCAGTTCACCAACACATGCATGAGTTTGGGAGGAAGCTGGAGAGAACCCAGGGTAACACGGGGAGGACCTGCAGACTCCACTCAGAGAACCCATGATCTCCTTGCTGGGAGACGAGAGCACTAACCACTCTGCCAGTGCCCGCTTATTCATGAACATCTTTATCAAATATCATCATCCCTGCATAAAAAAGCCCAAAGGAGAGCAAAAAAATACATCTGAAAAACTCATGAAGGGGGCCAGGGCTGAGCTGACACCTCCAGGATTTTACTGGCAGACAGTGTTCAGTGATGACAAGCTGTGTAGACCAGAACAGCCAACGGGAGCGAGGAAGTTTTGTCTGGACAAAGCTTGCATCGCAGGCTGAACATTATCCTCCATTAACATCCGTGATAATAAAGCCTAGAGGAGGTACTGAGGTCTTTACAGATGAAGGATATGCTCCACAGTTTTCTAAAGATGCCAGAAAAAAGTAGCTTTAGCTTTGGTTCTGTCGTTTTGTTTGTAAGCCGTGCGACCTGCAGCCACGGAGAGTTCCTCAGTCCAACACAGAAGCGGACGCTAACGGCCACAACTTCTGTATTCTCATCTTTAAAATCTTTAAAAATAAAGTGGTTTTCCTCCACAGATGATTTGTCACAACATACCGTCAGAAAATTAAATACAATTTGTTTTACTCAAATACAAAAACAACCAATAATGTAATAATGGCCAATAACATACCTACATACATAATAAATACCTGCCAAAAACATGGTCATTTTGTATGTTTTAAGTGTAATAGAGCCAATAACATAATAACTTGCCAATAATGTAATAAAGTTTTAAAGTTTTTGAGCCAATAACGTAACAACATTTTGCCAGTAATGTAATAAGTTATTACGTTTTTGGCCTAGCGTTAAGAAAATCTGTTGAAAATATAACAACTTCAGCCTGTAATGTAATAAACATCAATGGGACCGTATTTCTTGGAAATAATTTGTTTTGTTTTTGTTTTTATTTTTGCAGTTTTGAGTGTAAGAGCCAGTTTGAGAATATTCTTGTACAAAATGTTCTATTCACAATATTATTATGTTTAGGTTTGTCTGTGAAGGCTCTTATCCAAACTATCGACAACACAACAAAAAACATTTAAAAATAAATTACATTATTAGCAAATTATTACGCTAGCGGCTTTGTTACATTTAAAATTGACAAAATTATTACGTTATTGGCCATTACTACATAATTGGTTGTTACAGTGTCCTTTTAGGTTATTTAGCTCCAATTAGCTCTAGGTAGCTCCAGTTAGCTCCAGTTAGCTCCAGTTAGCTGCAATTAGCTGCAGTTAGCTGCAGTTAGCTGCAGTTAGCCGTAGGTAGCTGCAAGTAGCTGCAGTTAGCTGCAGTTAGCTCTAGGTGGCGGTGCAGTGGGCCGTGTAGTGGGCCGTGTTGACGTTGGACAGGCTGTGGGCCGTGCTGATGGACCTGCGTCTTTCGTGGGACGGCAGCTTCTGCAGTAAAGCCTCCCTGAACGAGCGGCACATCATGAAGTAGATCACCGGATCCAGGCACACGTTAAACGCTGCTAGCATTAGCGTAGCCTCCTTCATCTGGAACAGCAGGAAGCGGGCGCTCTGGCTGTACCCGGACCAGGGCATCTGGCTCAGGGTGTAGGGCACCCTGCAGACGTGGTAGGGCACGAAGCAGAAGGCGAAGACGAGCAGCAGGCTGAGGATGCTGCGGTTGGATTTGCGGCAGGCGTTGTTGGCCGAGCGCACGCGGCGGTACGAGCGGTACACGTGCCACGCGATGGACGAGTAGCAGAAGGCCATGACCGCCAGAGTCACCCAGAACATGGCCACGGAGAACAGCGCGGACGCCTGGTGCCACCGGACGCCCAGAGGAGTCTTCAGCTTCATGCACTGCCGGGAGTTAGCCTCGTTAGCTTCGTGGCTCGTCAGGATCACGTTTGGGAGGGCGCTCAGCAGCATCAGGCCCCAGGTGCACACCGCCACCACCGAGGCAAAACCCGGGCTCTGCAGGAAGTGGACCAACGACACGCTGCCAAACCTGAAACAGAGGACAGGGACAGGACTTCAGCCAAGTCAGACATAGATCTACGATTTTATACTGATTTCTGTGAACCATCTCTGTGTGGTCTTGTGTTTTTGAGGCAGACTTTAATAAATGTGCCACTGAAACAGAGAGCATCACCGTCAGAGGGGGCAGCGGCTCACAGGTGGAACAACTCTCCCTCTGACTCCAGCCCAGAACATTCAGTTTCACCAGGTTTAACCCCTCCCTCTGCTCACAGACCGGCCTCCACAGGACTGAGAACAGAGGGGGCTGTAGTTGTAGCACTAGTAGGATTAGTAGTAGTAGCCTAGTAATAATAATAGTAATAGTAATAGTAGAGACGTTTCTCACCTCCCCCCAGTTCATACTGCTGTTGTGTCCTTGGGCAAGACTCTTCACCCTCCTTGCCTGTGTGAATGTGTTAAGGCTAAGGCTCATATATTCTCCCATTTCGTACGGAAACAAATTTGTCTGTTCCAAGCGTTTTTATCATCACAGCGTTTATGCTTCCAAATGTTTTCTATGTCAACAAGTGTGTTCAGTTAAATCACCAGTAGGGGGCGATCTGCGACAGTCAAAGATTTGATCAACGTGGAAGAAAAAGAGCAACAACAACAAACATGGCGGCGCTGGAGGAGGTTTTTACTCCGCATTTAATGAAAAAGCCAATAAAAGTAGCAGTGGTCTGTTCAGTCTTTGAATAAATCAAGACTAACTTTAGCTCTGGTCTCTCCTTAAAAAGTTCAGCCGTTTCTTCTTCTGCTGTGACTGCTGAGCTGTGTTCTCTAGCGCCCCCCAGCAATCAGTGCATGTACTGCTGCGTTCATCTGTATCCACAAGCTCTGGGGAAACGGCCCAACGTACGACCGAATGAACGCAGAAGAACAAATGCGTATTTAACATAGAGTATAAATGAGCCTTTAGTGTGATTATGTGTTTGATGAGAGAGGCAGTAGGACCACAGTGGCTGCCACATCTCCACCAGTCTGCCCCAGGGCAGCTGTGGCTACACACACAGCTCAACACCATCACCACTGTGTGGCTGTGCAGTAGCAGCAGTATAATAATTATCATGTGACACACTTTATAGGCACACATAAGAAAGTTAAAAGTGTGCACACTGAGACAGAAATGACCATATCTGAAAAACTGCAGCAGGAAGAGGTCATATGACTCAACATTAGGCTTTACCAAGATGAGTTCTTCTTTAGTAATGACTCGAACGTCTGGAATGACCCAGTGCTTCCTGTTTCTGGATTCACAACTCTCAGTCTGAGTTTTGTTTTTTCACTAAGTCCCCTGCGTCCCTGTCCCACAGAGACCCTTTAAGACTGTATGACAGTAGTATAAAAATACTTTAGTTGTAGTACTCACAGGCTGAGCAGCTTGTTGGCACTGGGCACTGAGTGCCGGACGATCTTGATGTACCTCTCCAGACTGATGAGGCCCATGAACATGATGCCCACGTACATGGAGGAGTAGAAGAGCACGGCGGTGTAGCGGCACATGACCACGTGCAGCCGCCAGCCGCCCGCGCCCAGCCGCGCCATCAGCCTGAAGGGAAAACTGCTGAGCATCAGCAGGTCGGCCACCAGCATGTTCTTCAGGTACACCACCAGGGCGGCGTCAGAGGGCACGCGGAAGAAGACCAGCGAGGCCACGGAGTTCAGCAGCAGCCCCACAACGCACAAGCACAGGTAGACCGGCGGCAAGACGTCCTCCGTGAAGACGCTCCGGAAATCTGAGCTGTTAGAGGCCGGGACGGAGGAGTTCAGGAGGTCCATCTCTGCAGAGAGAGGAGGAGAGAGGAGGAGGGTTAGAGGCCAGGACGGAGGAGTTCAGGAGGTCCATCTCTGCAGAGAGAGGAGGAGAGAGGAGGGGGGTTAGAGGCCGGGACGGAGGAGTTCAGGAGGTCCATCTCTGCAGAGAGAGGAGGAGAGAGGAGGAGGTTTAGAGGGAGAAGAAGTCTACACTGCTCTAACTTCAGGAGGAGTCAGGGCCATCCCTACACACAGAAGAGAAACATCAACCAATCAAACTTTATTTATAGAGCTGTGCTTTTTTGTTGCCATCATTTGCTTGGCTAAGCTTGGTTTGATTAATTTGTCAACTTTGTTAATGAATTTTGTGCTTGTCGTGTTTGTGTGGCTCTCTCTGTGTTACACTCACTGTTGGAGAGTTTGCAAGTCAAAGCTGTGTCAACACATTCATCCCCTACAAAAACAGGTCAGTGTTTTAATGAAATAAAAGTTATAAAAGTACATTTTATTTATTTGACCTTTATTTAACCAGGAAAGTCCCACTGAGAGTCAGAATCTGTTTTACAGGGGAGTCCTGGCCCCATGGGGGCGCTGTTGTACAGGTTTTAGTGGCAGCAGACACAGGGAGAACATGCAAACTCCACACAGAGAGGCCCCACCCAGTCCAGGAATCAAACCCAGGACCTTCTTGCTGTGAGGCAGGAGTGCTAACCACTCTGCCACCGTGCCACCCGTGCCCACCTGCCACATTTCAGCTTGTCAAAAAAATGACTGAGAGGCTTGGCCCCCAAACCTATCCTGCTTAGGGCCCCCAGATGTCCAGGACCGGCCCTGGGAACATGCACAGTGACACACACAGAAAGCCTAACGTGAGGCTGAGCACAGAGGAGCCAGGGGAGGAAACACAGGCAGCTGCTCAGACCGAGGCCACCGACCCGGGACAAAAGAGCAGAGCGCCCCCTCCAGGAAACACTGGAGATATATTCTAAAAATAATATAAAATGAATAAATTAATAGAATAAATAAGAAAAGGATCGAATAGGACTGACTTTAAGAACAATCAGGAGGCCAGTACTGGAGCCCAGGGTACGTAACTAAAATTTTGTGGCAAAGGACAACCACTAAAATTATTTTGTGGTCTGTTGTCAGCGCATGGGACGATACAGGTTTAGGAACAGTAGCAGTCGCAGAAATATCAGTAGTTGTAGATTTCAATCAAAATCAATTAACTTCATTAGTTTATAGATCTTCTCCCAGCTGAATCTTTCTAACAAATCTTGCTTTTTCAGCCTTTTGTTGGCCATTTCTCAGAGTAAAAAAGTAAAAAGTAAAAAAGTAGTATAAAATATTGACTCATGGGATTTGAAAGTGTTTTAGTTTTCATTTTATTCAAATAAAAACATTAAAAAAACGTCTCAACATTTGCGGTGTTCAGGTTGAAGAGCATCATCCCTCTCTGGTAAACACTGCTCATTTGCACAGAACAAATGCAACGTTTCCACTGAAAACCACAGAGCTTCATGCAAACTTGTGGCGCGGTCTGGAAACCTACCACTAAAAACACAACAACAACAACAGCTGCTGCGTCTCTGTCCTTCATGTTTACATCTTTACTGCTGTCACAAACACAGAGTCCCGCTGATCCTGGCTCAGATCCGGTCCCCGGCTCTTGACAGGTCCAACCCCGCGGCCCACACACAGAGAACTCATTTCCCTGGGCCTGGGATTTTGGGAACGGGTTGCAAAGTCTGTGGTTTTCCAGTGGAATTGTACGGCTTTGTCAATGAAAGGCACAGTCTAAATAAAGGTCCATCTTATTTTGAATGACAAATCTTTAAACCCAAAGGCGATCACAGTGAAGCCAGTGTCCACTTCAGCAGCTACTACTACTATGACCAGCAGAGGGCAGCAGAGGCAGCTTTATTCAACATATAATCAAAGAAAAAGAGCCCTTCACTTCCTTAAACTTTGTGTCTGATCCATTTTCCTCCCAAAGTAAAAATGTCTGTGAGGAATAAGTGGAGACACACAGAGACACTCAGAGACACTCAGAGACACTCAGAGACACAGAGAGACACGCAGAGACACTCAGAGACACACAGAGACACTCAGAGACACACAGAGACACAGAGAGACACTCAGAGACACTCAGAGACACAGAGAGACACGCAGAGACACTCAGAGACACACAGAGACACTCAGAGACACACAGAGACATACAGAGACACACAGAGACACTCAGAGACACAGAGACACTCAGAGACACACAGAGACACACAGAGACACACAGAGACACTCAGAGACACAGAGACACTCAGAGACACACAGAGACACACAGAGACACACAGAGACACTCAGAGACATACAGAGACACACAGAGACACTCAGAGACACACAGAGACACTCAGAGACACACAGAGACACACAGAGACACTCAGAGACACACAGAGACACACAGAGACACTCAGAGACATACAGAGACACACAGAGACACTCAGAGACACTCAGAGACACACAGAGACACACAGAGACATACAGAGACACACAGAGACACTCAGAGACACAGAGACACTCAGAGACACACAGAGACACTCAGAGACACACAGAGACACTCAGAGACACACAGAGACACTCAGAGACACGCAGAGACACTCAGAGACACGCAGAGACACACAGAGACACTCAGAGACACACAGAGACACAGAGAGACACTCAGAGACACTCAGAGACACAGAGAGACACGCAGAGACACTCAGAGACACACAGAGACACTCAGAGACACACAGAGACATACAGAGACACACAGAGACACTCAGAGACACAGAGACACTCAGAGACACACAGAGACACACAGAGACACACAGAGACACTCAGAGACATACAGAGACACACAGAGACACTCAGAGACACACAGAGACACTCAGAGACACACAGAGACACACAGAGACACTCAGAGACACACAGAGACACACAGAGACACTCAGAGACATACAGAGACACACAGAGACACTCAGAGACACTCAGAGACACACAGAGACACACAGAGACATACAGAGACACACAGAGACACTCAGAGACACAGAGACACTCAGAGACACACAGAGACACTCAGAGACACACAGAGACACTCAGAGACACACAGAGACACTCAGAGACACGCAGAGACACTCAGAGACACGCAGAGACACACAGAGACACTCAGAGACACACAGAGACACTCAGAGACACACAGAGACACTCAGAGACACACAGAGACACACAGAGACACTCAGAGACATACAGAGACACACAGAGACACTCAGAGACACTCAGAGACACACAGAGACACACAGAGACATACAGAGACACACAGAGACACTCAGAGACACAGAGACACACAGAGACACACAGAGACATACAGAGACACTCAGAGACACACAGAGACACTCAGAGACATACAGAGACACACAGAGACACTCAGAGACACAGAGACACACAGAGACACACAGAGACATACAGAGACACTCAGAGACACACAGAGACACTCAGAGACACACAGAGACATACAGAGACACTCAGAGACACTCAGAGACACTCAGAGACACAGAGAGACACACAGAGACACACAGAGACACAGAGAGACACGCAGAGACACACAGAGACACTCAGAGACACACAGAGACACACAGAGACACAGAGAGACACACAGAGACACACAGAGACACAGAGAGACACGCAGAGACACGCAGAGACACACAGAGACACACAGAGACACTCAGAGACACACAGAGACACAGAGAGACACTCAGAGACACTCAGAGACACAGAGAGACACGCAGAGACACTCAGAGACACACAGAGACACTCAGAGACACACAGAGACATACAGAGACACACAGAGACACTCAGAGACACAGAGACACTCAGAGACACACAGAGACACACAGAGACACACAGAGACACTCAGAGACACAGAGACACTCAGAGACACACAGAGACACACAGAGACACACAGAGACACTCAGAGACATACAGAGACACACAGAGACACTCAGAGACACACAGAGACACTCAGAGACACACAGAGACACACAGAGACACTCAGAGACACACAGAGACACACAGAGACACTCAGAGACATACAGAGACACACAGAGACACTCAGAGACACTCAGAGACACACAGAGACACACAGAGACATACAGAGACACACAGAGACACTCAGAGACACAGAGACACTCAGAGACACACAGAGACACTCAGAGACACACAGAGACACTCAGAGACACACAGAGACACTCAGAGACACGCAGAGACACTCAGAGACACGCAGAGACACACAGAGACACTCAGAGACACACAGAGACACAGAGAGACACTCAGAGACACTCAGAGACACAGAGAGACACGCAGAGACACTCAGAGACACACAGAGACACTCAGAGACACACAGAGACATACAGAGACACACAGAGACACTCAGAGACACAGAGACACTCAGAGACACACAGAGACACACAGAGACACACAGAGACACTCAGAGACATACAGAGACACACAGAGACACTCAGAGACACACAGAGACACTCAGAGACACACAGAGACACACAGAGACACTCAGAGACACACAGAGACACACAGAGACACTCAGAGACATACAGAGACACACAGAGACACTCAGAGACACTCAGAGACACACAGAGACACACAGAGACATACAGAGACACACAGAGACACTCAGAGACACAGAGACACTCAGAGACACACAGAGACACTCAGAGACACACAGAGACACTCAGAGACACACAGAGACACTCAGAGACACGCAGAGACACTCAGAGACACGCAGAGACACACAGAGACACTCAGAGACACACAGAGACACTCAGAGACACACAGAGACACTCAGAGACACACAGAGACACACAGAGACACTCAGAGACATACAGAGACACACAGAGACACTCAGAGACACTCAGAGACACACAGAGACACACAGAGACATACAGAGACACACAGAGACACTCAGAGACACAGAGACACACAGAGACACACAGAGACATACAGAGACACTCAGAGACACACAGAGACACTCAGAGACATACAGAGACACACAGAGACACTCAGAGACACAGAGACACACAGAGACACACAGAGACATACAGAGACACTCAGAGACACACAGAGACACTCAGAGACACACAGAGACATACAGAGACACTCAGAGACACTCAGAGACACTCAGAGACACAGAGAGACACACAGAGACACACAGAGACACAGAGAGACACGCAGAGACACACAGAGACACTCAGAGACACACAGAGACACACAGAGACACAGAGAGACACACAGAGACACACAGAGACACAGAGAGACACGCAGAGACACGCAGAGACACACAGAGACACACAGAGACACACAGAGACACAGAGAGACACGCAGAGACACTCAGAGACACTCAGAGACACAGAGAGACACGCAGAGACACTCAGAGACACACAGAGACACACAGAGACACACAGAGACACACAGAGACATACAGAGACACTCAGAGACACACAGAGACACTCAGAGACACACAGAGACATACAGAGACACTCAGAGACACTCAGAGACACTCAGAGACACAGAGACACACAGAGACACTCAGAGACACTCAGAGACACACAGAGACACTCAGAGACACACAGACACATACAGAGACACTCAGAGACACACAGAGACACTCAGAGACACACAGAGACATACAGAGACACTCAGAGACACACAGAGACACTCAGAGACACACAGAGACACGCAGAGACACTCAGAGACACACAGAGACACACAGAGACACACAGAGACATACAGAGACACTCAGAGACACACAGAGACACTCAGAGACACACAGAGACATACAGAGACACTCAGAGACACTCAGAGACACAGAGACACACAGAGACACTCAGAGACACTCAGAGACACACAGAGACACTCAGAGACACACAGAGACACTCAGAGACACACAGAGACACTCAGAGACACAGAGACACACAGAGACACTCAGAGACACACAGAGACACACAGAGACACACAGAGACACTCAGAGACATACAGAGACACTCAGAGACACAGAGACACACAGAGACACTCAGAGACACACAGAGACACACAGAGACACTCAGAGACAGAGGACTGTTCACTTTCACTGTCATTCTCTATGGGACATGAGTTTCAGTCGTTATTATAACACAGTACATGATTATGATCTAAACTCTGTTTATTTACTCACTGTGTGCTGGTCCATACACTCCGCTGGTCCTGGATTTGGTCCTGGTTTAGTCCTGGTTTAGTCCTAATTTAAGTCCTAGTTTAGTCCTGTTTTAGGTCCTGGTTTAGTCCTGGTTTAGTCCTGGTTTAGGTCTGGTTTAAGTCTGGTTTAGGTCTGGTTTAGGTCTGGTTTAGGTCTGGTTCAGAGCCTGGTTTAGGTCTGGTTTAAGTCTGGTTTAGGTCTGGTTTAGGTCTGGTTTAGGCCTGGTTTAGGTCTGGTTCAGAGCCTGGTTTAGGTCTGGTTTAGGTCTGGTTTAGGTCTGGTTTAGGTCTGGTTTAGGTCCTGGTTTAGTCCTGGTTTAGGTCCTGGTTTAGGTCTGGTTCAGAGCCTGGTTTAGGTCTGGTTTAGTCCTGGTTTAGTCCTGGTTCAGATCCTGGTCTGTCCTCACTTCCCCTGCCGCCTGAGTCCAGATGAAGCACTGACTCTGGTGTCCTCTCCTCTGCAGCTCCACACTGACCAGGCCCCGCCCCCTCAGGCCCCGCCCTCTCAGGTCCCGCCCCCTCTGGGTCCGGACTACTTTTAAAAAATATCCCTCACAAGCTTCTGTGGAACATTTAATGCAGATGCGGGCATTAAACTTCTGGTTAAAATGCATTTAAGCAGGAAACAAGTGAAGTGTCAGAATAAACCACATCCTTTAACTTCCTATCAGATCTGCACTGCTTCCTCCAGCGATTACCATCAACACAAAATACTATAATTATACTGAAAATACTGAAGAAATACTGCACTATAAAAAAAATGTTGCACCACAACCCCACAATTATAATACTATCAGAGAGAGAGTATTATAATTTTGTTGATATTAGTATATTTAGTGTTTATTATTATCAATAATAATAGTTTTTCTGAACAATGGAGAGTAAGTTGGCTTAAGATGAGTTAAAGAAATAATAATGTGAGTAAAACTTAAAATTGAAAGTTTTTAGACATGTGAATGAAAAAATATTAGTTGTTTGAACTGTCCAGGTGAGTGTCTCTAAATGTCCACAGATGGACGTGTCCAGGTGAAGAGCGTCTCAGAGGAAGTGGACATGTCTCGTATAAACAGAGTCTGAGATGTTTCCTGTGTCACACTGTTCATAAACAAACTCCTGTCCTCAGTGAGGCTGGACTCAGAGGAGCAGCATACACAGACCTGGACCTGGTCTGGTCCTGGCCTGGTCCTGGTCTGGTCCTGGTCTGGACCTGGCCTGGACCTGGCCTGGTCCTGGTCTGGTCCTGGCCTGGTCCTGGTCTGGTCCTGGTCTGGTCCTGGCCTGGTCCTGGTCTGGTCCTGCTCTGGTCCTGGCCTGGTCCTGGTCTGGTCCTGGTCTGGTCCTGGCCTGGTCCTGGTCCTGGACCTGGCCTGGTCCTGGCCTGGTCCTGGTCCTGGCCTGGTCCTGGTCTGGTCCTGGTCTGGACCTGGCCTGGTCCTGGACCTGGACCTGGCCTGGACCTGGTCTGGTCCTGGACCTGGACCTGGCCTGGACCTGGTCTGGTCCTGGACCTGGACCTGGCCTGGACCTGGTCTGGTCCTGGTCTGGACCTGGCCTGGTCCTGGCCTGGTCCTGGCCTGGTCTTGGCCTGGTCCTGGTTGTTTCAGTCCAACTGTTTCAGGTTCAGGTTGATTTTATTGTAGGGAAATGTGTTGTCTGCGTTTCAACAGGAGACAGAAACCAGACTGAGACAGATGAGAGAAGCGGAGGATTTACTGAAGGAAGAAAGTTTGAGCTGAGATCTCATCAGCGATGAACGGAGAGTGTGAGAGGTTAGTGAGGGACCTACTGGTGCTGGAGAGGAGCAGAGGACCAGGTCTGAGCCAGGATCCTGGTCAGGAGCAGAGGACCAGGTCTGAGCCAGGATCCTGGTCAGGAGCAGAGGACCAGGTCTGAGCCAGGATCCGGGTCAGGACCTCGCTGGGGGATGAGCCTCTGTAAGGTTTTAGGCTGAAGGAGGAAAGCCAGACCCAGGGAGAACACAGTCACGGCCCAGGACTCTCAGCCTGGGACCTTCTGCTGTGAGGCAGCCACCATTTTGTGTCTTTAAATCTATAGTTACACTTAATAAGATGAACACTTGGGCAGCATGGTGGCAGAGTGGTTGGCACGCCTGCCTCACAGCAAGAAGGTCTTGGGTTTGATTCCCAGACCATGTGGGACCTTTCTGTGTGGAGTGTTCTGGGTCTGGGTGGGTTTCTTCACTTTCCCTCATCATCAGCCTAAAACATGCACAGCTCCCTCTGGGCCAGGACGCCACTGGAAAAGAGATTCTCAATCTCAGTGGGAAAAAAAAAAAGAATGAAAAAAACAAAAAAAAAACACTATGTTCAATCTCTCCATGACCCACTTTTGTGTCCTGCCCCACCAGTTGGAAAGCACTCACTCATACATCTCTCATATGGTTTCATTTGTGCTCAGCTCTTGTTCCTGAGGCTTTCTGTGTAATCACTCAGTGCTGGTGGTGGAGAGCTTTATCTCTGCTGACAGTTCCATGAACACACATTAATGCTCTCTGTTGTTTACTGAGCCATCTCCTGCTGGAGTCTGCTGCCTCCACAAACAAAATTAATCATAAATAATCATGGTAGTTTTAAAGTCTATCTTTAGAAGTCAATAATCCATAATGAAATGATATTAAATAACTGTTGTATCTGCTCCAACTAAAGGCTGTAGTCCACTTCTTGTCTCACGGCTTTTGTTCTTTTGAGTCTTTGTGGAACTTGGTTCATGTTAAAGGAAATGCATTAGCTGTGTGATAAAAGCAGACCCCAGGAAGAAAAGTCTTTACTCTGGTAAACGCTAATGAAGATCCTTAAATAAACAAATAAACAAATGAGAGGCGGGGCTTAGTAATAAAGGCTGGTGATTGGTTGAAACAGGTTTAGACCTGGTTTAGTCCAGTCCTGTGGTCTAGATCCAGGTCAGAAGGATTAAATCTTAAAATTATAGTTAAGAATGATTTTGAATTGACTCCATCTGATTGGTTACGTTTACATTAGAGGCGGGGCTTAGTAAGTAAGAAAGAAGGCTGGTGATTGGTTGTAACCACACAACACTAAAGCTGAGCTGCTTCTGACAGGTTTGAAAGTTTTTTTTAATAAAAACAGGTCAAATTCTCTCGGCTGCAGCTTGGAACTGCATTTTACAGAGAAAGCCAACGTTTCCAGAGAACTATTCAGGTCAGAAAGTTCAGTTTCTTTATTTGGGCAAACTCAGAGATGTTTATCATTCTCTCCTCCGCACTGCATTCCTACGATTCTGATTAAAGTTCAGCAACTTAGAGACGCTCCTCACCTGAACACACGTCTCTGTGGACATTTAGAGACGCTCTTCACCTGAACACACGTCTCTGTGGACATTTAGAGACACTCCTCACCTGAACACACGTCTCTGTGGACATTTAGAGACGCTCTTCACCTGAACACACGTCTCTGTGGACATTTAGAGACGCTCTTCACCTGAACACACGTCTCTGTGGACATTTAGAGACGCTCTTCACCTGAACACACGTCTCTGTGGACATTTAGAGACGCTCTTCACCTGTACACGTCTCTGTGGACATTTAGAGACGCTCCTCACCTGAACACACGTCTCTGTGGACATTTAGAGACGCTCTTCACCTGAACACATGTCTCTGTGGACATTTAGAGACGCTCCTCACCTGAACACGCGTCTCTGTGGACATTTAGAGACACTCCTCACCTGAACACGCGTCTCTGTGGACATTTAGAGACGCTCCTCACCTGAACACACGTCTCTGTGGACATTTAGAGACGCTCTTCACCTGAACACGCGTCTCTGTGGACATTTAGAGACGCTCTTCACCTGAACACACGTCTCTGTGGACATTTAGAGACGCTCCTCACCTGAACACATGTCTCTGTGGACATTTAGAGACGCTCCTCACCTGAACACGCGTCTCTGTGGACATTTAGAGACACTCCTCACCTGAACACACGTCTCTGTGGACATTTAGAGACGCTCTTCACCTGAACACACGTCTCTGTGGACATTTAGAGACGCTCTTCACCTGAACACACGTCTCTGTGGACATTTAGAGACGCTCCTCACCTGAACACATGTCTCTGTGGACATTTAGAGACACTCCTCACCTGAACACACGTCTCTGTGGACATTTAGAGACGCTCTTCACCTGAACACGCGTCTCTGTGGACATTTAGAGACGCTCCTCACCTGTTCACGCGTCTCTGTGGACATTTAGAGACGCTCCTCACCTGAACACATGTCTCTGTGGACATTTAGAGACGCTCCTCACCTGAACACGCGTCTCTGTGGACATTTAGAGACACTCCTCACCTGAACACACGTCTCTGTGGACATTTAGAGACGCTCTTCACCTGAACACACGTCTCTGTGGACATTTAGAGACGCTCTTCACCTGTTCACACGTCTCTGTGGACATTTAGAGACGCTCCTCACCTGAACACACGTCTCTGTGGACATTTAGAGACACTCCTCACCTGAACACACGTCTCTGTGGACATTTAGAGACGCTCTTCACCTGTACACGTCTCTGTGGACATTTAGAGACGCTCTTCACCTGTTCACACGTCTCTGTGGACATTTAGAGACGCTCTTCACCTGAACACACGTCTCTGTGGACATTTAGAGACGCTCTTCACCTGTTCACACGTCTCTGTGGACATTTAGAGACGCTCCTCACCTGAACACACGTCTCTGTGGACATTTAGAGACGCTCCTCACCTGAACACACGTCTCTGTGGACATTTAGAGACACTCCTCACCTGAACACACGTCTCTGTGGACATTTAGAGACACACTTCACCTGAACACACGTCTCTGTGGACATTTAGAGACGCTCCTCACCTGAACACACGTCTCTGTGGACATTTAGAGACACTCCTCACCTGAACACATGTCTCTGTGGACATTTAGAGACGCTCTTCACCTGAACACGCGTCTCTGTGGACATTTAGAGACACTCCTCACCTGTTCACACGTCTCTGTGGACATTTAGAGACACTCCTCACCTGAACACACGTCTCTGTGGACATTTAGAGACGCTCTTCACCTGTACACGTCTCTGTGGACATTTAGAGACGCTCTTCACCTGTTCACACGTCTCTGTGGACATTTAGAGACACTCCTCACCTGAACACACGTCTCTGTGGACATTTAGAGACGCTCTTCACCTGAACACACGTCTCTGTGGACATTTAGAGACGCTCTTCACCTGAACACACGTCTCTGTGGACATTTAGAGACGCTCTTCACCTGAACACACGTCTCTGTGGACATTTAGAGACGCTCTTCACCTGAACACACGTCTCTGTGGACATTTAGAGACACTCCTCACCTGAACACACGTCTCTGTGGACATTTAGAGACGCTCTTCACCTGTTCACATGTCTCTGTGGACATTTAGAGACACTCCTCACCTGAACACACGTCTCTGTGGACATTTAGAGACGCTCTTCACCTGTTCACACGTCTCTGTGGACATTTAGAGACGCTCTTCACCTGTTCACATGTCTCTGTGGACATTTAGAGACGCTCTTCACCTGAACACGCGTCTCTGTGGACATTTAGAGACACTCCTCACCTGAACACACGTCTCTGTGGACATTTAGAGACGCTCTTCACCTGAACACGCGTCTCTGTGGACATTTAGAGACGCTCTTCACCTGAACACGCGTCTCTGTGGACATTTAGAGACGCTCTTCACCTGAACACGCGTCTCTGTGGACATTTAGAGACGCTCTTCACCTGAACACGCGTCTCTGTGGACATTTAGAGACGCTCTTCACCTGAACACGCGTCTCTGTGGACATTTAGAGACGCTCTTCATCTGAACACGCGTCTCTGTGGACATTTAGAGACGCTCTTCACCTGAACACGCGTCTCTGTGGACATTTAGAGACGCTCTTCACCTGAACACGCGTCTCTGTGGACATTTAGAGACGCTCTTCACCTGAACACGCGTCTCTGTGGACATTTAGAGACGCTCTTCACCTGAACACGCGTCTCTGTGGACATTTAGAGACGCTCTTCACCTGAACACGCGTCTCTGTGGACATTTAGAGACGCTCTTCACCTGAACACGCGTCTCTGTGGACATTTAGAGACGCTCTTCACCTGTACACGTCTCTGTGGACATTTAGAGACACACTTCACCTGAACACACGTCTCTGTGGACATTTAGAGACACTCTTCACCTGAACACACGTCTCTGTGGACATTTAGAGACACACTTCACCTGAACACACGTCTCTGTGGACATTTAGAGACGCTCTTCACCTGTTCACATGTCTCTGTGGACATTTAGAGACACACCTCTCAGGGAATTTCCATGTGTGTGTGTGTGTGTGTGTGTGTGTGTGTGTGTGTGCATGTGTGTGTGTGTGTGTGTGTGTGTGTGTGTGTGTGTGTGTGTGTGTTTGTCGTGTGTCGGTGCTGCTGCAGGAGAATGGGAGGAAGAGTCACATGGAGCTCTTCATTGATCTTCTGTGGAACAACACCAAACATCTGCAGACACATGGTTTTATTTAGGACGTTTGTTTTAGATGAAAGGATTGGAAATACCTTTTTACTCCACATTTAGCCTGGTTTTGAAGCTGTATCTTCACTCAGCAGCACGCTTCCACCTCAGTTTATGACCCACATACAGGCATCAGTGGTTTTAATCAGTAAACTGCATATGACAGGGGTTTCACCTGTTGCAACCACAGAATATATGGCTTTTTAAAGGTTAGTAATGTTTTTAAAGAAGAATATTACTTTTTGGTGTTCAAACAAACAGAGGTCAACATTATCAAACTCAGGATGAATGTCTTTCCTCATCAGTCGTGCCACAGGTTGGGTAAAAGTCCTTTACCTTCACGTCGGTCGATCTAATGGGTCCATCAGGGCTGGGGTGAACCTTGGTGATGCAGCCCTGGTATAGGTCTAGTTTAGGTCCCAGCCTAGTGCAGTCTAATAATTGAATTTGATAAATAAAATTCTGATTTCAGTGACCCCCCATTTGGGCCCTGATCCAACATTTTGGAACCACTGAGCGACATTATGATTCACATGCATTTCTCTGCAATTTCTTTTATATTTATTATTTTATTTTTGTATTTTTTAATTATTTTATTATTTCTTATTGTATTTTTATTATTGTTGTTATTTTATTATTGTATATTTTTTATATTTTTTTATTATCCTATTTAATATTTTTTACTTATTATTTTATTATTGTATTTTTTATTATTTTTTATTATTGTATTTAATTTTTTTATTGTTATTATTTTATTATTGTATATTTTTTATTCTTTATTGTATTATTGTATTTAATAAACAGTGTAGTAACATACCGCGGCCACCAGGGGTGGCCTGTAGTCAGTCCAGCTCCAGTCCACTCCGCTCCGTGTCATCTCCTCAGCTTCTCCCGTTAGCGGCCTACTCCAGTCCGGGTTTTACCTCCCGCCGCCACATCCGCCTCCGGAAGCTGCTCCACATCAACAGCAGCCTCCTCCGTCACCAAATCCTCCCGGAACATGGAGTAAATTAACTTTAAAACCGTGTAAAAGTGCGGCTGGAGCTGACCGCGGAGATGATGCCCAGCCCGGCGAGGACCGGGGACATCATCCACCTGAACGTCGGGGGAAAGAGGTGAGGACGCGGGGCAGGTTTTAGGGCAGGCTCCGCTAGCTCCCGGCTAACTGTAGCTAGCCACCGGAAACGACAAATCTGGCTTTACACAGTCCTAACACCAAAAAAACTCAAAATACCAACGAGATGTCAATAAAAATACAGCTTTTTATTAAACTTGGTCATGTTTTATACATTATAATTCTGAATAACGTCAGATTTGTTTAATTTTGTCAGGGATTTAAAGTTACTTTGGTTGTCGTGATTACCAAGCTTACAATAACATTATTATTAACAAATAATAACGGGAAGAAAACTATATTAAACCTAGTAAAAGCATTTAGTCGTTGCTTTTTATAAAAACAAGGAACAAAAATAAGAGGATAAATCTGTTGAGTGGTGATACTAATGCGTCATTACGTCTGCAGGAACGTAAACACATCTGTAAATAAAACTCTACGCATGTTTGGGCAGCTGTTGTAAACAAACAGGATCCAGGAGATTTATGAGGTTTTTATGGCGGTGTCAGAGTCCTTCAGTTGTGAATAACATCAGCCTTACACCACAGCTCGAGTCCAAACGAGGTCCACACTGGAGACTCTGGTTGTGGTTGTTGTTGTGGTTGTTGTTGTGGTTGTTGTTGTGGTTGTTGTTGTTGAGTACATCAAGGGTGATCATGTTTTGGTTTTCAGAAAGGAGGACACCTGGAGTGTGGGAAATCATGAACACAATTTTAACTTTGTGTGTAACAGCATTGCCTTTTAACTTTCACCTTTGGCAGCAGTGAAGTGTGTTTGCTGAACTTGGATAAACTTCTTCTAAATCACCTGCTCCTTTATTGGACTCACGCAGCCTCAGTCCCAGCTTTGCATGTCTTTATTCTGCCTCGAATGGGTTCAGACCAGGACAGAAATATGAATATTTTGTCTTGAGCAGAGCTTTAAAGCAGAACTCAGTGACTTTTTACCTTATATAAACTGTTTTGAAGTCCGTGTTAAATGAGTTGTGGGGTAAATGAAGCGTGCGGGATCCCCACCTGCTGTCTTTGGGCCCAAAGTGACACTTGCAACAGTGAGCGCCGTCGACCCGGAGTCAGAGAAGTCTCAGGTCTCGCGAAAAAGCAGCACATTGCTGTTAGCAAGACAACAAGCTAACGATGGCTTTATTTCTTGATTTTTGTCGTGGCTGAGCGGCCTTTGTACAGATACGAGGAGGAGAAAACGAAAGTAAACTCAAGTGAGGGATCACAATAGGAGTCAACTGGACTTGTCAATGTTTGCGACAGTGCTTTACTCTGAACTGTAGGGGGAGCTCTGAGAGGAAAATAAAACAAATATAACAAGCAGAGTTACTGTGTTTTACAGTGGACAAAAAGAAGTGCCTGTATTCTAATGTGCCAGAGTCAGCTGTGATTTAAGTATAAAAAATCTGTTTTACCATTTCATCGAATTAATCCTATTTTAGGCTTCAAATACACTAAACACACTTAGTTCAGTTTATTCAGTCACATAAAATAATGAGTACAGTAAACCACAACAAAACAGTAATCATGAAATTGTGACTGAAAAGGCTCAGGCAGAAGTAAAGCTTATTAATCCCAGCCTAGTTACAAAGCTTAACCTACACTCGAAAAATATTATAATAACAAAAAACAATAAAGGGGTGAAAATCATTTACAGGCATAACTCTCAAATATAGAAATGTACAATACTTTTTCAAACATGAAAAGAGAACGACATGTTTTTAATGCAGAAATACATCTCCTCCTGACTTCTTTTTTAGCTTTTGTAAAGTAAATTTACACAAACAGTACATATCTCTAAACTCATATTTGCTTTCTGGAATTAAAAAGAACCTCGGGACACAATGTGGGAGTGTTTTAGCTTTTGCCTAGAACTTTATTTGCATAATTCTATAATAAACCAAATCTCTAAACTTCAAAACATGAGAATTAAAAAATAATGGATTAGTATGATCATAATACCCAGCTGTATTTACAATACTCAGTTTTTGCTGTAAAACAATGTTTTCTGTTTTATAGGTTGATCCCTAGAGTTCTACACAGCAAGTTAAAAAAGGGAGCATCAGTCAGAAGTAAATTAAATTCAAACCATTGTGATTTAGCTTATACAGGCTTTCTATTGACTTAGCAATTTTTCCTTTCACATATTTTTAGGGCTGGGACTTTAACGCGTTAATCACGATTCATTAATTACAGAAAAGTAACATGTTAAAAAAAATTAATGCATTTAATCGCACTTGTTTCTGACAACACAGAACTTTTCTCAGTGACCTAGTTTCTGGTGCACAGTGACCAGGGCTGGACCTCCACACGACCAAAACAACAAATGTGAGTGGGTTTCAGCTGTGAACAGATGGATACTGTCCACGAGGAGGTCACAGGAGGAGCACAGAGGAGAGAGGACAGGTCCACGAGGAGGTCACAGGAGGAGCACAGAGGAGGAGAGAGGACAGGTCCACGAGGAGGTCACAGGAGGAGCACAGAGGAGAGAGGACAGGTCCACGAGGAGGTCACAGGAGGAGCACAGAGGAGGAGAGAGGACAGGTCCACGAGGAGGACACAGGAGGAGCACAGAGGAGAGAGGACAGGTCCACGAGGAGGTCACAGGAGGAGCACAGAGGAGGAGAGAGGACAGGTCCACGAGGAGGTCACAGGAGGAGCACAGAGGAGGAGAGAGGACAGGTCCACGAGGAGGTCACGGGAGGAGCACAGAGGAGGAGAGAGGACAGGTCCACGAGGAGGTCACAGGAGGAGCACAGAGGAGGAGAGAGGACAGGTCCACGAGGAGGTCACAGGAGGAGCACAGAGGAGGTCACAGGAGGAGCACAGAGGAGGAGAGAGGACAGGTCCACGAGGAGGTCACAGGAGGAGCACAGAGGAGGAGAGAGGACAGGTCCACGAGGAGGACACAGGAGGAGCACAGAGGAGGAGAGAGGACAGGTCCACGAGGAGGTCACAGGAGGAGCACAGAGGAGAGAGGACAGGTCCACGAGGAGGTCACAGGAGGAGCACAGAGGAGGAGAGAGGACAGGTCCACGAGGAGGTCACAGGAGGAGCACAGAGGAGAGAGGACAGGTCCACGAGGAGGTCACAGGAGGAGCACAGAGGAGGAGAGAGCGTGTTACTCCTGCACTGGAGGTGGAGGTTGATGCACAAACGCTGAACACTGCTCAGTTTGACTGCGGTGTTAGTTTGAAATCAAGTTAAAATACACCAGAGCATACAAATAAGCTCCTGTAGTTTATTTCTGACATATAAATATTTAAGGGGGGCATGTGGGGCGCTCTGTGACGTGACAGAGACACAAAACACTGGGAGGATCTGTAGAAGTAGTGTTCTGGGAGAACGTTCCGGGCTCACAACAACGCCGTTTGACTGAGGTAGAAATAAAATCCTGGACGCTTTGGGGTGATTTAGAAATTCCAGACGGACGTTTTTTAAAGGGCCCGTATTATGCTGTTTTTTGTGTCTTTTAAATTAATTTAGGACGCCTCTAGATCTGCATCTTACATTTTGTTGGTCAGAAAACGCAGTCATTACTGAAAAAGACTTACTTGAAGAAACTCATCATTTGACTCTGTGAGAAACGTACAGATTGGATCCCTGTCCCTTTAAGAGCCCTCCCTCCCCACTGTCCCGCTGCTGTCACGCCCCTTCATATGTGCTGCTGCAACCGCGGTGGGTTTGTTTGGTTGCTGCAGGGGAGGTGTGAGCTGAACGGGACTTGGCCATGAGGGGGGAGGGGGGCGTGGTTATGTGGGAGGGGCGTGGTTATGTGGGAGGGGAGTGGTGAAAATGGCAGACATTGGGGAAATAAGCGTAAATAAATAGAGGACTACTCGAATATGCGTGAATGAAACAAAAACACAACTCCAGATCTGTTAAATGTAAAATGGTAGAAAGCTTAGAAAAGTTGATTTTGCAGAATAGGGCCCCTTTAAGGCTTCAAAAAGAGGACATATCTGGAAAAAAGGAGGAAGTCTGGTCACCCTAAGTACATCAGGATGATTTTTTTTTTTTTTAAATTCGCTAACTAATGCTATCCAATCATAAAACACACTCAAGTAGAGTTTTGTATAAAGTCAGAGTAGTATTTTAGTAGTACTCAGTAGTATTTTGCTGTAGTATTTTCCCACTAACATGAACCGGTGTGTGTTTGATTTCAGGTTCAGCACGTCCCGACAGACGCTCACCTGGGTCCCAGACTCATTCTTCTCCAGGTCTGTCAACATTTTTTATAGTGAATAAAATGGATCAATACTATGAATGTACCACTGTGATTATTTGAAAAGAAAACCTGAACGTTACTGTGGTGTGTACAGTTTGTTGAGCGGCCGGATCTCCACTCTGAAGGACGAGACTGGAGCGGTGTGTATCTGTTTGGTTTACGTATCCTTGTGCCGTACTTCATGAAGTGTAAATAAAATGAAATGTCCTCTGCTTCTGTCCAGATCTTCATCGACAGAGACCCCTCGCTCTTCGCTCCCATCCTGAACTTCCTCCGAACCAAAGAACTTCACCCCCGCTCCATCAACGTGCACATGCTCATGCACGAGGCAGAGTTTTATGGGATCGCTCCGCTCGGTTAGAGACACAGCCCACTTCTTCTTGACTTGACTTAGAGAAGTTCCCAACAGAGTAGACAATAAATGGACTCCATTATTGAAGAGCATTAAATAAGAAATTAACCATTTTATTTGTTTCTGTATCTGAGTCCAGCAGCACTTCCACTGTTAATGGTTTGTTTGAGAGGAGTTATTAGGGAAAAAGTAGGTCCTAAATCACCAAGTTCATATGCATTGCCATACAAAGATTTTACTCAAACAACACTTTTAATGTGTGTGATAATGTCTAATGTTTTCATAGACCAACATTGAAAAAGTACACACATTAATGAACAAGAAGCTCCTGTTGATGTTTATGTGTCCTGTTGTTCCAGTGCGTAAGCTGCAGTTGTGTGATGAGCTGGACCGGTCGTCCTGTGGAAACGTCCTTTTTAACGGATACCTGCCTCCTCCTGGTAACACCCTGCAGTTATTTATGTACAACTACATTAGCATGGCCCTAAACCTCGCTCTAAACCCACTAACAGTATGGAAAATAATCAGAGTTTAAGGCTAAAAACTGATCAAATTAATCAGTGATAATTAGGGGTGTAACGATACAACTGTATGCATCTGCATTACCTCGCATCGAATCGTATTATTTTCTAGGTGATATATATCAATATACATGGAAAAAAATCAATAATATTGGAAATATTTATATTATTATTATTTTAATAAAATGTTATATTCAGCTGTGCTTCGCTCTCTGTCTGCTGGACATAATCAGCCCCGGCATCGATGCTGGGTTTAAAGTAAACTTTTATAGATTTTGGCAAAAAGTTGCTGTATCATTTTAAATTAGCCATTATCTTAGACATAAGGTTTGTCGACCAATCATGTAACAGATTTAAAATAGTAAAGAGAGAGACCTAAAAGATGAAGAGTGCTTGTGTTCTCTGGATGTGTGAGTTTCCAGATTATTTTCCCTGATTCTCTGCTGTTCTTCTGTGCTCAGTTTACCCGGCGAAGCGCAGGAACCGTCACAGCGTGGCCGGGTCCCAGTTCGTGTCCAACAGAGCCGTCCCGCTGGAGAGAGCCGTCGTGCGCCGCAGTAACACCATGCCTCCCAACCTGGGGAATTCTGGGATACTGAGTCGGACGCTCCCCGAGGAACGCCCCGCCTCCTCCTCACAGTCACATGACTCCGGGCTCGTACGCATCATCTGCGGACACCACAACTGGATCGCTGTGGCCTACGCTCAGTTCGTCGTCTGCTACAGGTAACCACTATCCTCCTCCAGCACCTCCCTCTCCCCAGACACTTCAGCAAACCCTTGGGGAATACTGAGGTGATTCCAGATCAGAGACTCGTGCTCAAAGTTTTCAGCAGGAGAGTGAACTAGAGGTCGACCGATATGGGTTTCTCTGTGGCAGACACCGATTTTAAACATTCAGAACAGAAACAGCCGATGGCCGATAAACACTGCCAATTATTTGGACCAATGTGCAGGGCAGGGGTAGGCAACCCCTTGACCGCGGGCCACACTTGGTCCTCGACCAGATAAAGTTGGTCCGCGTCAACTTTTTGGCTGATATCCACTTTTATTAATTGCTCTTACGGGATGGCATTTAACCCCATGGAGTTGTCAGTAAATGGGGCCTTATCCAATAAGTATCGCGTTTATCATTTTCATTTAAAGCTGCCATGGAACCATGACAGAACTCGATGTCCATTCATGTGGCCCGCCACCTGGTGGTTCAAAAGTTATTTGGCCTGACTGCAATAAAACTTGCTGACCCCTGATGTAGGGTTTTCTTAATTTTATAGAATAATATATCCGTTTATTTTAGTAAAGCTTATTAAAACCAAAGTGTCAGACTGTGACAGAGAAGAGTTAAAGATGAGTTGAGTCCATCTCAGTCAGACTCTGTGCAGGTAGAGCTTGGGCAGAGTTTGTTCTCCGAGCTTCTGTTCCAGAGAAATGACAACAATCTTTTTATTGAGGCTGAGATGAAGAGATGTTGGATGTTTCCTATGAACTGCAGAGTAAGGGCCCAAACTGAGACAAGATGGGGCCCTTCAGTCACATGGTTGTGTGGATATGTGCAAATTGGCTTTAAAGTTTAAAGTTCAAGAATCAGCTGATTGCTGTTTGACCAAGAAATGCCAAAATCGGCCCGATATATCGGCCGACCTCTAGCGTGAACCTAAGTCCTGTCTCCCCAGTGCTGGTAGTGCATTCATGTGATGTGGGTTCACGTTTTTAGCACTGAATCCAAATAAACCCAGGTACTTTACTTGGTATTCTTTTTTTTTTCATCTGTACAAAATAACACACAACTTTGCCAAAGAGAAAGTTGTTCCTTACTTGGTAACTGCCTCATGAAAGCTCGTAAGAGGATCATAAGCTACGACAGTCAAGCTTTCTCTTTTAAATGTTTACGCCTCAAGAGACTAAAACAACCAAAAAAACATGTTAGACGCTTGGATTAGGTGTCTGTCGCCCCCTGCTGACAACGGTGGGGACTGGACAGAGCAATAAATGGCTATTTAGCACAGCTGTTAGCGACATGATGCAAACCGATACATTTCTGAGCTGATGCTTCGTAGTGATGGAGGTTTAAGGCTGAAATGATAAGAACGAGTCCAGTGACGGTGTCTGGGCTTTAGAAACGCGCAGGAGCACTTCCTGGTTTCGCTGTGTCTACATAGAGCTGTGAGACTGAGCGTTTTCAGCTCTGGAGAAGGGCAGCGCCTCAGCATACAGGATTATTCAAACAGAATACTACTGCAGCTCTGTTTCTGAGGAGGAGACCACATTAGAACAGGGTTAAAGAGAGGGACAGGGAACTTTAAATCCAAGGAAAGAATGTTGTACTTTGATTAAATAAAGCTGACACCCTCCGCCCTGGACGCTGCTGTATCGCTCTGTTTTAGGGTGAAGGAGTCGACGGGATGGCAGCAGGTCTTCACCTCTCCTCGTCTGGACTGGTTCATCGACAGAGTGGCTCTGAACGCCAAAGTTATGGGCGGCTCTCTGGGGGAACACGACAAAATGGTGGCCGTGGCGTCGGTCACAGAGATCATCCTCTGGGCCATCTGCCCGGACGGCAACGGCAACGAGATCGGTCAGGAGGATTTCCACTGCTCTTTGGGTTCACAGTTCAACATCAAAAGTATTAGGTCTTTTAAAGCTGTAATGTGGCACATATTTGTGTTTCTCAGGGGTGTTCAGCCTAAACGTCCCAGTGGAGGCGCTGTTCTTCATCGGGAACCAGCTGATCGCCACCAGCCACACGGGGAAGGTGGGAGTGTGGAACGCCGTCACCAAGCACTGGCAGGTCTGGAGTTACAGGACCACTGTGACCTCTCTTCACTCTAACTCCAGCTCTGTATGAAGATCTTTAACAGGATTCTGTCTCCTCAGAACCAGGACGTGGTCCCCATCAGCTCGTACGACACGGCCGGCTCTCTGCTGATCCTCGGCTGCAACAACGGATCCATCTACTACATCGGTGAGAGACCTTAGACCTAGAACCTTTAAGTCTAGACCAGTGGCTCTCAAACTGTAGTACAAGTACCAAAGGTAGGACAGGGACTTCCTCTGCTGGTACTCCACAGGTCTTTTGCAGTTCAGGCCGAGTTTAGTCTTGGTTCAGTCCTGTTTTCATTTTCATTTAGTCCCAGGTAATTTCCTGGTTTAGTCCTAGTTTAGACCTGGTTTAGACCTAGTTTTAAGCCTGGTTTAGTCCTAATTTTATCCTATGTAGTCCTGGAATGATCCTACTGAAGACTTGGTTTAGTCTAACTAAAGACTAAGACTAATCCATGATCAATTCAGTAAAAAAACAGTACAAAACCAGAACTAAACCAGCACTAAACCTAGGCCTAAAGCTCGGTCTAAACCACGACTAATCAATGACTATCTGGGACTAAACTCAGACTAAACCAGGACTAAAAATAGGTCTAAACCAGAACTAAAGCAGATCTAATCCAGGACTCGCCCCCAACTAAACCTGAACTAAAACCAGATTAAAACTGCCTCTAAATGAAACTAAACCAGATTAAGCTTGTGTACCACCAGTGGGACCTGTACCACAGTTTTAGAACCACTGCTCTGCGTTACGGCCTGATCTGTTTTCCTCACGTATTAGAGGAAAGTCGTCTCTCCACAGCTGGGCAAATGTCTGATGTTTCCTTGTGTCTTGTTCCAGATGTGCAGAAGTTCCCTCTGAGGATGAAGGACAACGACCTGCTGGTGACAGAGCTGTACAGAGACCCCACAGAGGACGCCATCACCGCCCTGAGCGTCTACCTCACCCCCAAAACCAGTACGCTCCTCTGCTTTTATACAAGAGTCACGCACCGCTCTAACTGCGGCGGCCAATGAACATGAAACAGCCTTTACTCATCACAAAGGAACCTCAGAAACACTTGGTTTGTTTCAGGCGACAGTGGAAACTGGATCGAGATCGCGTACGGGACCAGCTCGGGGACGGTCCGGGTCATAGTCCAGCACCCGGAGACTGTGGGGTCCGGACCTCAGCTGTTCCAGACCTTCTCCGTCCACCGCAGCCCCGTCACCAAGATCATGCTGTCGGAGAAACACCTCATCTCAGGTACAGCGCCCAAATATGGTCACATCCTCTGAGACATGTTTCTGCTTATTCTGTGGAACATTTTAAAGGATTTTCTCTCAGTTTGTGACTTAAACCAGGACTAAAGCAGGTCTAAACCAGGACTAAACCAGGACTAAACCAGATAATGTGCAAATAATAACCTGTGTGTGTGTTTGGTGCTCAGTTTGTGCAGATAATAACCACGTGCGGACCTGGACCGTGACCCGGTTCAGGGGGATGATCTCCACTCAGCCCGGCTCTACTCCCCTCACCTCCTTTAAGATCCTGAGTCTGGACGACGTGGACGGACACGGAGGCTGCAGCTGCCGGCACCGAGATCGGTAACGCATTGCTAATACTTTTAATATTACTCTCTTTAGTAGGGAAAGGACACGAGGAGGAAGCGGTCGTTTGGTGTAGCAGTAGAGTATTGTGGTAACGATGTGACTGCTGCTGATGATTGACATGGACGCGTTTATTACATTTGAGCAGACCATGTGACTGAAGGGCCCCATCTTGTCTCAGTTTGGGCCCTTACTCTGCAGTTCATAGGAAACATCCAAAATCTCTTTATCTCAGCCTCAATAAAAAAGATTGTTGTCATTTCTCTGGAACAGAAGCTCGGAGAACAAACTCTGCCCAAGCTCTACCTGCGCAGAGTCTGACAGAGTCTGACAGAGTCTGACAGAGTCTGACAGAGTCTGACAGAGTCTGACAGAGTCTGACAGAGTCTGACAGAGTCTGACAGAGTCTGACAGAGTCTGACTGAGTCTGACTGAGTCTGACTGAGATGGACTCAACTCATCTTTAACTCTTCTCTGTCACAGTCTAACACTTGGGTTTGGTTTTAATAAGATTTACTAAAACTAATGGCTATATTATATTACCGTATTTTCCGCACTATAAGGCGCATCGGATTATAAGGCGCACCTTCAATGAATGGCCTATTTTAAAACTGTTTTCATATATATGGCGCACTGCATTATAAGGCGCATCCACTAGATGGCGCTGTGCTAAAGGGAATGTCAATAAAACAGTCAGATAAGTCAGTCACTCAAACTTTATTAATAGAATACAAACCAGCGTTCTTACAACTCCCTCATTGAAAACAATGTATTTCCAACTCCATTTGTCACAGTTCAAAGCTACATGAACAGCGTTCGAGCGCTCAGTTTTCTGTCCCCTCAATGTCACAACTCTTCTACTGAGATGGAGCAAAGGCCGCGCCTCCTTGTTCTTTTGCGGCAGGATCCATAAACACGCCTATGGCACACATGAACAGCTGGGACTGGAATTCCCCTTTACCATTTTTACCGCTGTCACTTCGGCGACGCCCCCTGAATACGGTAGCCATAATTAACCAACACTGATCCATATATAAGGCGCATCGGATTATAAGGCGCACTGTCGGTTTTTGAGAAAATTAAAGGCTTTTAGGTGCGCCTTATAGTGCGGAAAATACGGTAATTTCTTTCATAAAATGAAGAAAATTAGCCTTGTACATTAAAAAAATTGGCAGTGTTTATCGGCCACAGAAAAAAAACATATCAATCGACCTCTAGTGTTTATTATGTTTTTTATTTTTTTTTATGGATTTGTAATTTTTTACAATTTGTTTTTATTTTATATTTCTTTCTTGTACAGCACTTTGGATTTAGCTGATTTTACAAATAAAGTGACAAATACTGCCCCAGAGTATTCAGCAGGCTTCTGGGGCTGCGGTAGCTCCTACGGTAGAGCCCTTCGTCCACTAACCAGAAGGGTGGAGGTTCAAACCCCAGTCCCATTGTTCCATACTGCTGTTGTGTCCTTGGTCATGACACTTAACCCTCCTTTCCTCCAGCATCTGTGTACACCTGCGTAAAGGGCTGGGTACCATTAAACGATATCTTTGTGGCATCAAAAGAGAAGTTTGGATCAAAAAAGTAATATTTATTCAATGCCAAATTTCAGTTCATAGTGGAACCTTTGCATGAATCAAAGAAATAACAGAATAAATCATGGTTTTAACTCACAGCTGAGAATTTTAGCTCAAAAAAATGTGTCTTTTATTGAACATTATTGTATTTTATAATTGTAGAAGATGATTAGCTCACCATAGGGATCAGAAAAAGTATCTCTCAGGCACCGGGATCAAAAACCAGGTATTGTTTAAGAAAATGGGAACAGTACCCAGCCCTAGTTGTGTGTAAATATATAAGTGTGAATGGTTTCTTGGCCCGTGGAAAAGCGCTGTATGAATGTGACCTTTCTCTGTCTCTGAATGACTCTCCTCAGGTCCGTATGGGGAGCGGGACGACCAGCAGGTGTTCATCCAGAGAGTGGTCCCTGACACCGACAAACTCTATGTCAGGCTCTCCTCCAACGGCAAGAGGTGGGTCTCAGCCTGGCTCTGTTTTAAGAACCAGACCCTCCTCCTTTCTTTCCCAAAGTCTCCAGTGGACTCTGGATCCTGACCTGTCCCAGACGTTTCTCTGCAGCGCTGCGTCTCACAGAAGCAGAAGATAATCTCCTCTCAGAAATAACCAAGATGGCTGTGGCTTATACAGAGTGAACGTAATAACTTCTCTCTGATGAACGGTGTTTAGGTCTTTCTTTCGTCTCCTGTTGGTTCTGCTGAAGTCCTCGTTGTTGTTGGGATTTTTGTCTTGGTCCTGTTTCCATTTTAACAA
Organism: Bostrychus sinensis; assembly: GCA_020698575.1. Taxonomy (NCBI): domain Eukaryota; kingdom Metazoa; phylum Chordata; class Actinopteri; order Gobiiformes; family Eleotridae; genus Bostrychus; species Bostrychus sinensis. Next base: position 1,109,351 of record CM036245.1, on the reverse strand, counting down.
CAGTAAAGTCCCTCTGACGTCCCACGTAACCTCCACATTCAAACAAACCACTTTTTCTTTCACAAGTCTTTGTACAACTGGCTTCTGCTGCTGTCCCCGTTCACAAATAAGGACAGAGCTGCTCAGATGCACAGGATTCCGGGGTTTTATGACAAAACTGTCAAGAATCCTCCATCTTTGTTTGGGTCAGCACTCTCTGCTTACGTCCCACCCTTCGTTTCTCTGATGGGTTTCTCCGCCTGTCATTGTTCTGCCCATAGAAACTAAACTTACGCGAAGGGGGACCAGACTAACCTTAAGTTAGTGCATCCAGCCAGTGAAGCAGAAAAGCACATGTTTAAAGAGTCTTTGTGAGTAAAAGCAGCAGTACTTCAGAGTGTGGTTTATTTGGTGGATAGAGTCTTGTATTCCAGCCAGAGGTGGACAAAGTACTCAAAAGCTGTACTTGGCACAAGGTACAAGTAGTGTTACTTAAAAAATAATATTACTCAAGTAGAAGTAAAAGTACCCAACAAAAATGTTTCTTCGTCCTCTTTTTTGTCTTTGTCATCTTCACTTTCTTCTTCTTCCCCCTCTTCTTCCGTGAGTTTTGAACCCAGAACCTCCTGATCACAGTCAGATGTGCTGCCCTCTACACCACAGAGGACAAAAACTACTTTTAACTCCTCAGACAATTTACAGTTCTATTCCAGTAAAACTATGTTCTACAAAATGTACTCAGAAAGTACTTTTACTCAATTTACTAAAGTACAGTTTAAAGAAAAAGTATGTAGTTCGTGTCCTTCAGTGATCCCAGCCCTGTAAACCCTGTTGTTCCTCCAGAGTGTGTGAGGTGCGCTCCGTGGACGGGACGCCCATCTCCTCCTTCACGGTCCACGAGTGCGAGGGCTCCAGCAGGATCGGCTCCAGGCCCCGGCGGTACCTGTTCAGCGGCCACAGTAACGGCAGCATCCAGATGTGGGACCTGACCACGGCCATGGAGATCGCCGGGAAGGTGGACATCAGAGGTACGCGCTGAAACTGTCCCCCGAGGGCCACCGTAGCTCGGTACGATAATCTGTTTCTGTTCCAGCGCTGGGAGGTCCCACGGAGGAGGAGCTGCTGGAGCTGCTGGACCAGTGCGACCTGGCTCTGACCCGGACCCCGGACAGCACTCCCCGGGCCTCCACCTGCAGGTAACTGCTGCTACATACATACATACATACATACATACATACATACATACATACATACATACATACATACATACATACAATACATACATACATACAATACATACAATACATACATACATACATACAATACATACATACATACATACAATACATACATACATACATACATACCATACATACATACATACATACAATACATACAATACATACATACAATACATACAATACATACAATATATACAATACATACAATACATACAATACATACAATACATACAATACATACAATACATACAATACAATACATACATACAATACAATACATACAATACATACATACATACAATACATACATACCATACATACATACAATACATACATACCATACATACATACATACATACAATACATACATACATACATACCATACATACATACATACATACCATACATACCATACATACAATACATACATACATACATACATACAATACATACATACAATACATACATACATACAATACTGACGGGACAGCGTCAGGACGTCCACATACAAACACACACGAGTCAGGGTTTAACTAAAGCTGTGACTCTCAAAGGTTTTACTGCGAGTACCACACAAAATATTTATATTTACAAGTGTTAGCTTTACTGGACTAAACCAGGTCTAAACTAGGACTAAACTAGGACTAAACCAGGTCTAAACCAGGACTAAACCAGGATTAAACCAGGTCTAAACCAGGACTAAACCAAACACCCGTCTGTGTTTCTGTTCCAGTCTCCAGTCCCACTTCAGTGACTTCAGACCCGAGCGGCCAAACTCCAGAGGGGGCGGAGCTTCGGGGGGCGTGTTCTCAGTGGGCGGGGTGTCCGGCTCGTCCTGCTCTCTGATTGGCTCCCTGCCTCGTCATACCCCGCCCCCCGCGCCTCAGTCCCGGCCCAGTCCCAGTCCCAGACCGAGTCCTCGAGCTCTGCGCTTCGTGGAACGCTGCCAGGAGCTCGCCAAGGAGGGGGCGGGGCCCGAGCCGGGGAGGCGGAGCTTAGCCGCCTGCAGCGAATTAGAATCCAGGTTCGGCCTGAGGACTCCGACTCCCACTTTTATCCCGTCGCCCGGCAATCGCCTCTCGCCCGTGACATCATCAGTGACGTCACCGCCCCACCGCAGGACCACGCCCACCTCGCCCACTGGCCACGCCCCCTCACCGCCTGCCGCCGCTGCCACGGCGACGCCACGCAGCCCCGAGAGCCCCGCCCCCAGCTCCGGACCCCCCACCAGCCCCAAGCCCCCGCTCAACGAGACCAGCTTCTGACTGGACCAGACCTGGACCAGACCTGGACCAGACCTGGATCAGACCTGGACCAGTTTCTGATCCCACTAGACCTGGACCAGACCTGGACCAGCTTCTGATCCCACTAGACCTGGACCAGACCAGACCAGACCTGGACCAGACCTGGACCAGCTTCTGATCCCACCAGACCTGGACCAGACCAGACCTGGATCAGACCGGGTTCTGATCCCACTAGACCTGGACCAGACCAGACCTGGACCAGATTCTGATCTCACTAGACCTGGACCAGACCGGGTTCTGATCCCACCAGACCTGGACCAGCTTCTGATCCCACCAGACCTGGACCAGACCTGGACCAGACTTCAGATCAGTATAATTGGTTGTTTTCAGATTCAGATGGGGGCAGGAGCCTGTGTCTATAGCTTAGATCCTATTTTCATAAGAAATATCCAAAAGAAAAATTCATAAATGTTGGACCTGATCATTTGTTAGAGACAAGGTCCATTATCCCACAGTATTTATCCAACCACACCAAAAAATCTGCACATTAATAATGGACATTTTGCCTGCCCCCCATCTCAGTTAACCCAGCAATATAAAACTAACTATATAACTAAATTTGGACTAAACCAGGACTAAACTGTAACTAAATCAGGACTTGAACTGTCGGAGACTCCTGAGGACCTCCAGATGAAACTTGTGTGCCATCAGTGGGACCTGTCCCACAGCTTGGAGCCAGTGGACTTTCAGCTTCACTGTTTCACTGCAACACTTCAGTATCATGTTCCACAGCTCAGTTAAACCAATAATCACCTTTTTATATTCACTGCTCACTGATTCAGGACCAAAACTTACCTTTAAATCAGATTCAAGCACAAAAACGTGACGCGCTCTAGAACCTGCTGAGATACCGCTTGGGACGCCTGAGTGAGGACGCCTGTGTGAGGACGCCTGAGTGAGGACGCCTGAGTGAGGACGCCTGTGTGGGGACGCCTGTGTGGGGACGCCTGAGTGAGGACGCCTGTGTGAGGACGCCTGTGTGAGGACGCCTGTGTGGGGACGCCTGAGTGAGGACGCCTGTGTGAGGACGCCTGAGTGGGGACGCCTGTGTGGGGACGCCTGTGTGGGGACGCCTGTGTGAGGACGCCTGAGTGGGGACGCCTGAGTGGGGACGCCTGAGTGGGGACGCCTGAGTGGGGACGCCTGAGTGGGGACGCCTGAGTGAGGACGCCTGTGTGAGGACGCCTGTGTGGGGACGCCTGAGTGAGGACGCCTGTGTGAGGACGCCTGTGTGGGGACGCCTGAGTGAGGACGCCTGTGTGAGGACGCCTGAGTGAGGACGCCTGTGTGGGGACGCCTGAGTGAGGAGGCCTGTGTGAGGACGCCTGTGTGAGGACGCCTGAGTGGGGACGCCTGAGTGGGGACGCCTGAGTGGGGACGCCTGAGTGGGGACGCCTGTGTGAGGACGCCTGAGTGGGGACGCCTGAGTGAGGACGCCTGTGTGAGGACGCCTGTGTGAGGACGCCTGTGTGAGGACGCCTGAGTGGGGAACACCTGAGTGAGGACGAGCGTGAGGACGAGGACGAGTGCGAGGACTAGTGCGAGGACGCCTGAGGTGGGGACGAGCGTGAGGACGAGCGTGAGGACGTGTGCGAGGATGTGTGCAAGGACGTGTGTGAGGACGCCTGAGTGGGGAACACCTGAGTGATGACGAGTGTGATGACGAGTGTGAGGACGAGTGTGAGGACGAGTGTGAGGACGAGTGTGAGGATGAGTGTGAGGACGAGTGTGAGGACGAGCGTGAGGACGAGCGCGAGGACGTGTGCGAGGATGTGTGCAAGGACGTGTGTGAGGACGCCTGAGTGGGGAACACCTGAGTGATGACGAGTGTGATGACGAGTGTGAGGACGAGTGTGAGGACGAGTGTGAGGACGAGTGTGAGGACGAGCGTGAGGACGAGCGTGAGGACGAGCGCGAGGACGCCTGAGTGGGGAACACCTGTGAGTGCGAGGACGAGCGTGAGGACGAGCGTGAGGACGAGCGCGAGGACGTGTGTGAGGACGCCTGAGTGGGGAACACCTGTGAGCGCGAGGACATGTGTGAGGACGCCTGAGTGGGGGAACACCTGAGTGATGACGAGTGTGAGGACGAGGGTGAGGACGTGTGCGAGGACGAGTGCGAGGACGAGTGCGAGGACGAGCGCGAGGACGAGCGCGAGGACGAGCGCGAGGACGTGTGTGAGGACGCCTGAGTGGGGAACACCTGAGTGAGGACGTGTATGAGGACGTGTGTGGACGCAGCTGGTGACTGTTTCCTTTTGATAATTGTTTGTATTTAATCAGATGTTTTGGTTTGTAAAGACTTTCTACAACAGCTTTTCTATCAGTATTTACATCAAAAAATAAAACTGATTTGACGCAGCTGCCCTTGTGCTTTTGTTTTACTCACACCGATGTCCCCTCCTGTGTCTCTGCTCCTGTCTCTGTCTCTGGGCACGTCTTTTGTCTGTGTGTGGGCAGACGGAGACAGAGCTGGAGCAGAAGCGTTCTGTTTTATCAGCGACGCTCACTCAGTGTTGACGAGAGCTGTAGACCGACCACAGAGCTGGAGATTAAAGTCTACATCAGTGGTTCAATAAAAACTGCACTGCTAAAGAAGGACAAAACAGGACTAGACCAGGACTAAAAAAACAAAACAGAAGACGAGACTTTTTCACATAAACTTGTGCAAATATAATTAATGTTGAGTTAGATAACAGTGATGAACTCAGAGACAGTGCATGTTACATCGGTGCAGATACAACAATATAAAACTCAGCTTCATTCATTTGGAAATTCAAAATAAGACATTAGTAAAAAAAAAAAAAAAACGCTTTAAAAGGACAGATTGGATTTGTACGAAACATTAAAGGCACATCATTATCTTCTGTCCAAATGTAGGCGGCCATTTTCTGAATCAGAGGCTTCTGAATGAACAGAATTTATTAAAGTTTAAAGGAGCTATATGATGCTTTTACAACCTTTAAAAACATTTTCTGACTTAAAGAAAACGGGTGAAGAGACCAGCAGAGGGCAGCAGAGTGTTCCAGTCTTTTGAACATAATCAAAGAAAAAGAGCCCTTCACTTCCTTAAACTTTGTGTCTGATCCATTTTCCTCCCAAAGTAAAAATGTCTGTGAGGAATCAGTGGAAACAGAGCTGTGCACAGGTTTTTGGGGTAAATGACTGAGAGCAGACTGGATGTAGAGGGCTCGTTGTTGATTGGTCAGTGCTTCCTGGAGTGGGCGGGGCTTCGTGGGAGAGGCAGGGCTGAACACAGTCCCAGATCAGAGTTAAGGCCCTTCCTGCTGAACAGAGGGAGTGTAATTATGGATAAAAGTCCTGTGTAGCGCCCCCTGGAGTGAGTCTGCTGCTGCTGTAGGGGGCGCTGTGGCTCTGGTCTCGTCCTGGTCCAGGTTCCGGGTGGCTCTGGTCTCTACGCGGCTACACAGTAGTTGGGGCGGCGGGACAGGATGTAGCCCCGGCGGCAGACGCAGCGGTACGAGCCCTCGGTGTTCACACAGCGAGCGTTCACACACGGGAACTCCAGACGGACTCCGGCCTCGCACTCGTTCACATCTGAAACCAGGACCAGGACCGGGTTCAGATCCATGGAGAGATAACTTTATTTGTCCCCCTGCTTTTCCATTATTAAACACTTTTATACTAGTTATGTGCTAACTACTTCTGCATTCGGCGAAACGGAACAAGCAGCCGGACAAAGGCAGCTTCAAAAAACATATTTATGACTGAAACTGAACGATCCACTTCTGGTCACAGCTTGTAAGCGAAAAACAAAAAACATATTTATGTCGTACACATCGCAAAATAAAATCACCAAACTAACGCTGCTATGGACTAATGCAGTTTTATCTTCAAACAAGGGTTGTAGTATTTGTGTGTTAAATATTTCACTACCGTATTTTCTGCACTATAAGGCGCATCGGATTATAAGGCGCACCTTCAATGAATGGCCTATTTTAAAACTGTTTTCATATATAGGGCGCACCGCATTATAAGGCGCATCCACTAGATGGCGCTGTGCTAAAGGGAATGTCAATAAAACAGTCAGATAAGTCAGTCAGTCAAACTTTATTAATAGAATACAAACCAGCGTTCTTACAACTCCCTCGTTGAAAACAATGTATTTCCAACTCCATTTGTCGCAGTTCAAAGCTACATGAACAGCGTTGGAGCGCTCAGTTTTCTGTCCCCTCAATGTCGCAACTCTTCTTCTGAGATGGAGCAAAGGCCGCGCCTCCTTGTTCTTTTGCGGCAGGATCCATAAACACGCCTATGGCACACATGAACAGCTGGGACTGGAATTCCCCTTTACCATTTTTACCGCTGTCACTTCGGCGACGCCCCCTGAATACGGTAGCCATAATTAACCAACACTGATCCATATATAAGGCGCATCGGATTATAAGGCGCACTGTCGGTTTTTGAGAAAATTAAAGGCTTTTAGGTGCGACTTATAGTGCGGAAAATACAGTAATCGCTGAGCGTGAAGGCGGGATATTGTTGTGTCAATGGTGCACTTTATTTCAGTGGATATAAAGCACACAGTAAGTTAAATTACGTGATACTCAATCACAAACAACACAACTGCCCATTTTAATACAGTTTTAATTTAACGTATTTATTATTTCTCCACTTCCGAGGCTACAACCGTTGTTTTGAAGCCACTTTCACAGCTCTTCTGTGGTGTTTTCAGATGTTTTTGTGCACACTGTGGCTGTTTTTGGTCACATACTTTAGTGAAATGTTCCTGTGTGTTTTATATCCACTGAAATAAAGTGCACCAGGTGAGGCTTTAGTTATTGATACAACAACTATCTCGCCTCCGCGCTCAGCGATGAGTTAAATATTTAACACACAAATGCTACAACCCTTGTTTGAAGATAAAACTGCGTTAGTCCATAGCAGCGTTAGTTTGGTGATTTTATTTTGCGATGTGTACGACATAAATATGTTTTTTGTTTTTCGCTTACAAACTGTGACCGGAAGTGGATCGTTCCGTTTCTGTAATGAGCGCCAAAAATATCGTCAGGGACCCATCGCACCCAGGACAGGAACCGTTCGGACCGCAATGAAATGTAGAACTAATAGGTTCAAGAAATGTTTTTATCCAAGAGCAAAAGTCTCATTAGTTTGTATGTGATAAAACATAATGCCAAGCATTATGTTTTAATATTACCTGAGTATTTATGTTTGTATCATAGCAATAATGTTACGTTAGCACTTTGTTTTTATTTTATTTATCTTGCACTGACAGAGGATGTTTTCAGTTTCTTTGTACGCAGTGATAATAAAGAAGGCGAGGTGTGGTTATAAACTTCTGTGGTAAACATTTAAAGAGTTCCTCACCGACGCAGCTCATGGCGGTCAGGTCCAGCTCGTATCCATGGTAACAGTCGCAGGTGTAACCCTCGGAGACTCGGATGCACCTGCCGTTCTCACAGCCGTGCAGTATCCCACAATCCTCTGCTGCAGACAGCGCCTCGAACTGCCCTGGAGCAACAGAAACAGGTCTAAACCAGGTCTAAACCAGGTCTAAACCAGGTCTAAACCAGGTCTAAACCAGGTCTAAACAAGGTCTGAACCAGGTCTGAACCAGGACTAAACCAGGACTGGACCAGGTCTAAACCAGGTCTAAACAAGGTCTGAACCAGGTCTGAACCAGGTCTAAACCAGGTCTAAACCAGGACTGGACCAGGTCTAAACCAGGTCTAAACCAGGTCTAAACCAGGACTGGACCAGGTCTAAACCAGGTCTAAACCAGGTCTAAACCAGGTCTAAACCAGGACTGGACCAGGTCTGAACCAGGTCTGAACCAGGTCTGAACCAGGTCTAAACCAGGTCTAAACCAGGACTGGACCAGGTCTGAACCAGGTCTGAACCAGGTCTAAACCAGGTCTAAACCAGGTCTAAACCAGGTCTAAACCAGGACTGGACCAGGTCTAAACCAGGTCTAAACCAGGTCTAAACCAGGACTGGACCAGGTCTGAACCAGGTCTGAACCAGGTCTGAACCAGGTCTAAACCAGGTCTAAACCAGGACTGGACCAGGTCTGAACCAGGTCTGAACCAGGTCTAAACCAGGTCTAAACCAGGTCTAAACCAGGTCTAAACCAGGTCTAAACCAGGACTGGACCAGGTCTGAACCAGGTCTGAACCAGGTCTGAACCAGGTCTAAACCAGGTCTAAACCAGGACTGGACCAGGTCTAAACCAGGTCTAATCCAGGACTGGACCAGGTCTAAACCAGGTCTAAACCAGGTCTAAACCAGGACTGGACCAGGTCTGAACCAGGTCTGAACCAGGTCTGAACCAGGTCTAAACCAGGTCTAAACCAGGACTGGACCAGGTCTGAACCAGGTCTGAACCAGGTCTAAACCAGGTCTAAACCAGGTCTAAACCAGGTCTAAACCAGGTCTAAACCAGGACTGGACCAGGTCTGAACCAGGTCTGAACCAGGTCTGAACCAGGTCTAAACCAGGTCTAAACCAGGACTGGACCAGGTCTAAACCAGGTCTAAACCAGGACTGGACCAGGTCTAAACCAGGTCTAAACCAGGTCTGAACCAGGTCTAAACCAGGACTGGACCAGGTCTAAACCAGGTCTGAACCAGGACTAAACCAGGTCTGAACCAGGACTAAACCAGGACTAAACCAGGTCTAAACCAGGACTGGACCAGGTCTGAACCAGGTCTGAACCAGGTCTAAACCAGGACTGGACCAGGTCTAAACCAGGTCTAAACCAGGTCTAAACCAGGTCTAAACCAGGACTGGACCAGGTCTGAACCAGGTCTGAACCAGGTCTAAACCAGGTCTAAACCAGGACTGGACCAGGTCTGAACCAGGTCTGAACCAGGTCTAAACCAGGTCTAAACCAGGTCTAAACCAGGACTGGACCAGGTCTGAACCAGGTCTGAACCAGGTCTGAACCAGGTCTAAACCAGGTCTAAACCAGGTCTAAACCAGGACTGGACCAGGTCTAAACCAGGTCTAAACCAGGTCTAAACCAGGACTGGACCAGGTCTATACCAGGTCTAAACCAGGTCTGAACCAGGTCTAAACCAGGACTGGACCAGGTCTAAACCAGGTCTGAACCAGGACTAAACCAGGTCTGAACCAGGTCTAAACCAGGTCTGAACCAGGTCTGAACCAGGTCTAAACCAGGACTGGACCAGGTCTAAACCAGGACTGGACCAGGTCTAAACCAGGTCTGAACCAGGTCTGAACCAGGACTAAACCAGGTCTGAACCAGGTCTGAACCAGGTCTAAACCAGGTCTAAACCAGGACTAGACCAGGTCTGAACCAGGTCTGAACCAGGTCTAAACCAGGACTGGACCAGGTCTAAACCAGGTCTAAACCAGGTCTGAACCAGGTCTAAACCAGGTCTAAACCAGGACTAGACCAGGTCTGAACCAGGTCTGAACCAGGTCTAAACCAGGACTGGACCATGTCTAAACCAGGTCTAAACCAGGTCTGAACCAGGTCTAAACCAGGTCTAAACCAGGACTAGACCAGGTCTAAACCAGGTCTAAACCAGGACTGAACCAGGACTGAACCAGGTCTAAACCAGGACTGGACCAGGTCTAAACCAGGTCTAAAACAGGTCTAAACCAGGTCTAAACCAGTTCTAAACCAGGTCTAAACCAGGACTAAACCAGGTCTAAACCAGGACTGAACCAGGTCTAAACCAGGACTAAAGCAGTTCTAAACCTGGTCTAAACCAGGTCTAAACCAGGTCTAAACCAGGTCTGAACCAGGACTGAACCAGGTCTGAACCAGGACTAAACCAGGTCTAAACCAGGACTAAACCAGGTCTAAACCAGGACTAAACCAGTTCTAAACCAGGTCTAAACCAGGACTAAACCAGGTCTAAACCAGGACTGAACCAGGTCTGGACCAGGTCTAAACCAGGACTAAACCAGGACTAAACCAGGTCTAAACCAGGTCTGGACCAGGTCTAAACCAGGACTAAACCAGGTCTAAGCCAGGTCTGGACCAGGTCTAAACCAGGTCTGGACCAGGTCTAAACCAGGTCTGAACCAGGTCTGAACCAGGACTAAACCAGGACTGGACCAGGACTAAACCAGGACTAAACCAGGACTAAACCAGGTCTAAACCAGGACTGGACCAGGACTGAACCAGGTCTAAACCAGGACTAAACCAGGACTAAACCAGGTCTAAACCAGGACTGGACCAGGACTAAACCAGGACTGGACCAGGACTGGACCAGGTCTAAACCAGGTCTGGACCAGGTCTAAACCAGGTCTAAACCAGGACTGGACCAGGTCTGAACCAGGTCTGGACCAGGTCTAAACCAGGTCTAAACCAGGTCTGAACCAGGTCTGAACCAGGTCTGAACCAGGTCTGAACCAGGTCTAAACCAGGTCTAAACCAGGACTGGACCAGGTCTGAACCAGGTCTGAACCAGGTCTGAACCAGGTCTAAACCAGGTCTAAACCAGGACTGGACCAGGTCTAAACCAGGTCTAAACCAGGACTGGACCAGGTCTAAACCAGGTCTAAACCAGGTCTAAACCAGGACTGGACCAGGTCTGAACCAGGTCTGAACCAGGTCTGAACCAGGTCTAAACCAGGTCTAAACCAGGACTGGACCAGGTCTGAACCAGGTCTGAACCAGGTCTAAACCAGGTCTAAACCAGGTCTAAACCAGGTCTAAACCAGGTCTAAACCAGGTCTAAACCAGGACTGGACCAGGTCTGAACCAGGTCTGAACCAGGTCTGAACCAGGTCTAAACCAGGTCTAAACCAGGACTGGACCAGGTCTAAACCAGGTCTAAACCAGGACTGGACCAGGTCTAAACCAGGTCTAAACCAGGTCTGAACCAGGTCTAAACCAGGACTGGACCAGGTCTAAACCAGGTCTGAACCAGGACTAAACCAGGTCTGAACCAGGACTAAACCAGGACTAAACCAGGTCTAAACCAGGACTGGACCAGGTCTGAACCAGGTCTGAACCAGGTCTAAACCAGGACTGGACCAGGTCTAAACCAGGTCTAAACCAGGTCTAAACCAGGTCTAAACCAGGACTGGACCAGGTCTGAACCAGGTCTGAACCAGGTCTAAACCAGGTCTAAACCAGGACTGGACCAGGTCTGAACCAGGTCTGAACCAGGTCTAAACCAGGTCTAAACCAGGTCTAAACCAGGACTGGACCAGGTCTGAACCAGGTCTGAACCAGGTCTGAACCAGGTCTAAACCAGGTCTAAACCAGGTCTAAACCAGGACTGGACCAGGTCTAAACCAGGTCTAAACCAGGTCTAAACCAGGACTGGACCAGGTCTAAACCAGGTCTAAACCAGGTCTGAACCAGGTCTAAACCAGGACTGGACCAGGTCTAAACCAGGTCTGAACCAGGACTAAACCAGGTCTGAACCAGGTCTAAACCAGGTCTGAACCAGGTCTGAACCAGGTCTAAACCAGGACTGGACCAGGTCTAAACCAGGACTGGACCAGGTCTAAACCAGGTCTGAACCAGGTCTGAACCAGGACTAAACCAGGTCTGAACCAGGTCTGAACCAGGTCTAAACCAGGTCTAAACCAGGACTAGACCAGGTCTGAACCAGGTCTGAACCAGGTCTAAACCAGGACTGGACCAGGTCTAAACCAGGTCTAAACCAGGTCTGAACCAGGTCTAAACCAGGTCTAAACCAGGACTAGACCAGGTCTGAACCAGGTCTGAACCAGGTCTAAACCAGGACTGGACCATGTCTAAACCAGGTCTAAACCAGGTCTGAACCAGGTCTAAACCAGGTCTAAACCAGGACTAGACCAGGTCTAAACCAGGTCTAAACCAGGACTGAACCAGGACTGAACCAGGTCTAAACCAGGACTGGACCAGGTCTAAACCAGGTCTAAAACAGGTCTAAACCAGGTCTAAACCAGTTCTAAACCAGGTCTAAACCAGGACTAAACCAGGTCTAAACCAGGACTGAACCAGGTCTAAACCAGGACTAAAGCAGTTCTAAACCTGGTCTAAACCAGGTCTAAACCAGGTCTAAACCAGGTCTGAACCAGGACTGAACCAGGTCTGAACCAGGACTAAACCAGGTCTAAACCAGGACTAAACCAGGTCTAAACCAGGACTAAACCAGTTCTAAACCAGGTCTAAACCAGGACTAAACCAGGTCTAAACCAGGACTGAACCAGGTCTGGACCAGGTCTAAACCAGGACTAAACCAGGACTAAACCAGGTCTAAACCAGGTCTGGACCAGGTCTAAACCAGGACTAAACCAGGTCTAAGCCAGGTCTGGACCAGGTCTAAACCAGGTCTGGACCAGGTCTAAACCAGGTCTGAACCAGGTCTGAACCAGGACTAAACCAGGACTGGACCAGGACTAAACCAGGACTAAACCAGGACTAAACCAGGTCTAAACCAGGACTGGACCAGGACTGAACCAGGTCTAAACCAGGACTAAACCAGGACTAAACCAGGTCTAAACCAGGACTGGACCAGGACTAAACCAGGACTGGACCAGGACTGGACCAGGTCTAAACCAGGTCTGGACCAGGTCTAAACCAGGTCTAAACCAGGACTGGACCAGGTCTGAACCAGGTCTGGACCAGGTCTAAACCAGGTCTAAACCAGGTCTAAACCAGGACTGGACCAGGACTAAACCAGGACTGGACCAGGACTGGACCAGTACTGGACCAGGTCTAAACCAGGACTAAACCAGAACTAAATCAGGTCTAAAGGTTTAAACTAGAACTAAGTCAGCTCTAAAACCAACACCAAACCAGGACTAAATTGAGCTCTTAACCAGGTCTAAACCAGGACTGGACCAGGTCTAGACCAGGTCTAGACCAGTACTGACTGTCGTAGACCCTCCTCGGTCCTGGTCTGGTGAAGGGGGGGAAGCTTCTCCACTCCTCCTCCTCCTCCTCGTCTTCCTCTCGGTAGAAGGAGGGCCCTGAGGCGGGCGGGGGCTGAACCTCGAAGGCCTGCTCAGATCTGGGGTCTGGAGGGACCAGGAAGGGTCCGGAGTCCGGACTGAACCTGGACCCGTCAGCAGGACTGAAGGGGCTGGCTGTGTCAGGACCGTAGTCTGGTTCTAGGAAGTAGCCACCGCTGGAACAAAAGAGAAACGCCAGAGAATCAACGATGGCAGACCTCTGTAATACCTCCGCCAGGCCTGATGGTGGCGCTGTAACACTGCCACAGAGACACCAACAACACAAAAACACACAAGGCAGAAAACTGGTGCGATGTAAACACAAGAACATGGAAGTGAATATGAATGAGTGAATATGAATGAGTGAGCTACAGAGGAGCAGGATGTTTTACTGCAGGGTAAAGCGTCTATGGCAGGACTAACCCAGTTATTTCTTGTACAATAGCGGTCTCTAGTGGTTTTAGTGAGGTATAGTGTAGCCTAGCACTTTGTACACAGGCTCTGTAACTGTTAATCCCCCGAGCTCAGCTCAGCACGCGCTAAAGTTTAGGTCCCCTTTATATCTTGTTATCTTTTTGACTGCTGTCTTTATAAAAGTAGTAAAGCTGTAGGTTCACACTGAAGCCAGGATAAGTCCACCAGGTTTGTTTGGATGGATCTCTGCTTCCTACGTCCTCCCACGTCACTGCAAGATCCTAATTCAGTTCACGACACGCTGGACACTGGATTCACGTCCAGACGCCCAAGACGTCTCAATCGCGTTGGTGTGAACACAGTGTTATTGTTCTATCCACTAAACTACTGACAGTAAACCCTGTACTGTCAACATGCTGCTGTTCTACTGACGTCTTTCAGTCCCTAAACAAACCTAACTAAATGAGCTAAACCATATATCAACATTACATTAGGTAATAATAGTTTAGTGGCCAAAATGAGAATTACACTGTGCTTGCCTGTCAGGGGACAAAGCGGAAAAAGTAAAAAAGTATTGCCAGATTTTTTTTTGCTTGTCCCTCGGGGGTCATAGGGTGTAAAAAAAAAGTTTGCCAGAAAAGAGAGAAAATGACTTAAAAATTGCCATTGCCTTCCAGCGGTCATTAACCAAAGAGAAAATCATTTTGTACTGAGAAAATGGTGCATCAGTGGGGCACTCCCCAAAAAATGTTGCGCAAGAGGACGCAATGAAATGAACTGACCCGTACGCAGGGCTCCTCCCTCCAAATCCAGGGTCGAACCTCCCTCTGCTGCCCCCTACAGGAGAGGAGTCATCGAACCTCCCTCTGCTGCCCCCTACAGGAGAGGAGTCGTCGAACCTCCCTCTGCTGCCCCCTACAGGAGAGGAGTCGTCGAACCTCCCTCTGCTGCCCCCTACAGGAGAGGAGTCGTCGTAGTCCAGAGGAGGGTACAGGTCTGAGGTGAAGGGAGGGAAGTAAGGCGCTGAGGAGGACACGAAGAGAGTTACACAGAACCAAGAGCACTTCTCATGACGTTACAGAGGACGTTACAGAAGACGTTACAGAGGACGTTACAGAGGACGTTACAGAGGACGTTACAGAAGACGTTACAGAGGACGTTACAGAGGACGTTACAGAGGACGTTACAGAGGACGTTACAGAAGACGTTACAGAAGACGTTACAGAGGACGTTACAGGGGACGTTACAGGGGACGTTACAGAGGACGTTACAGAGGACGTTACAGAGGACATTACAGAAGACGTTACAGAGGACGTTACAGAGGACGTTACAGAGGACGTTACAGAAGACGTTACAGAAGACGTTACAGAGGACGTTACAGGGGACGTTACAGAGGACGTTACAGAGGACGTTACAGAGGACATTACAGAAGACGTTACAGGGGACGTTACAGAGGACGTTACAGAAGACGTCACAGAGGACGTCACAGGGGACGTCACAGGGGACGTTACAGAGGACGTTACAGAGGACGTTACAGAGGATGTTACAGAGGACGTTACAGAGGACGTTACAGAGGACATTACAGAAGACGTTACAGAGGACGTTACAGAAGACGTCACAGAGAACGTCACAGGGGACGTCACAGGGGACGTTACAGGGGACGTTACAGGGGATGTTACAGGGGACGTTACAGAGGACGTTACAGAAGACGTTACAGAGGACGTTACAGAAGAAGTCACAGAGGACGTCACAGGGGACGTCACAGGGGACGTTACAGGGGATGTTACAGAGGACGTTACAGAGGACGTTACAGAAGACGTTACAGAGGACGTTACAGGGGACGTTACAGAGGACGTTACAGAGGACGTTACAGGGGACGTTACAGAGGACGTTACAGAGGACGTTACAGCGGACGTCACAGAGGACGTTACAGAAGACGTTACAGAGGACGTTACAGAGGACGTTACAGAGGACATTACAGAAGACGTTACCGAGGACGTTACCGAGGACGTTACCGAGGACGTTACAGAGAACGTTACAGAGAACGTTACAGAGGACGTTACAGAGGACGTTACAGAGGACGTCACAGGGGACGTCACAGGGGACGTTACAGAGGACGTTACAGAGGACGTTACAGAGGACGTTACAGAGGACATTACAGAAGACGTTACAGGGGACGTTACAGAGGACGTTACAGAAGACGTCACAGGGGACGTCACAGGGGACGTTACAGAGGACGTTACAGAGGACGTTACAGAGGACATTACAGAAGACGTTACAGAGGACGTTACAGAAGACGTCACAGAGAACGTCACAGGGGACGTCACAGGGGACGTCACAGGGGACGTTACAGGGGACGTTACAGGGGATGTTACAGGGGACGTTACAGAGGACGTTACAGAAGACGTTACAGAAGACGTTACAGAAGACGTTACAGAGGACGTTACAGAAGAAGTCACAGAGGACGTCACAGGGGACGTCACAGGGGACGTTACAGGGGATGTTACAGAGGACGTTACAGAGGACGTTACAGAAGACGTTACAGAGGACGTTACAGAGGACGTTACAGAGAACGTTACAGAGAACGTTACAGAGGACGTTACAGAGGACGTTACAGAGGACGTTACAGAAGACGTTACAGAGGACGTTACAGAAGACGTTACAGAGGACGGTACAGAGGACGTTACAGAAGACGTTACAGAGGACGTTGCAGAGGACGTTACAGAAGACGTTACAGAGGACGTTACAGAAGACGTTACAGAGGACGTTACAGAGGACGTTACAGAGGACGTTACAGAGGACGTTACAGAAGACGTTACAGAGGACGTTACAGAAGATGTTACAGAAGGTGTTACAGAGGACGTTACAGAGGACGTTACAGAGGACATTACAGAAGACGTTACCGAGGACGTTACCGAGGACGTTACCGAGGACGTTACAGAGAACGTTACAGAGAACGTTACAGAGGACGTTACAGAGGACGTTACAGAGGACGTTACAGAAGACGTTACAGAGGACGTTACAGAAGACGTTACAGAGGACGGTACAGAGGACGTTACAGAAGACGTTACAGAGGACGTTGCAGAGGACGTTACAGAAGACGTTACAGAGGACGTTACAGAAGACGTTACAGAGGACGTTACAG
The DNA here is from genome assembly GCA_020698575.1 of Bostrychus sinensis. Lineage (NCBI taxonomy): Eukaryota > Metazoa > Chordata > Actinopteri > Gobiiformes > Eleotridae > Bostrychus > Bostrychus sinensis. The sequence continues at coordinate 1,092,361 of CM036245.1, read as the reverse complement.
AGGACGTTACAGAGGACGTTACAGAGGACGTTACAGAAGACGTTACAGAGGACGTTACAGAAGATGTTACAGAAGGTGTTACAGAGGACGTTACAGAGGACGTTACAGGGGACGTTACAGAAGACGTTACAGAGAACGTTACAGAGGACGTTACAGAGGACGTTACAGAGGCCGTTACAGGGGACGTTACAGAAGACGTTACAGAGGACGTTACAGAAGATGTTACAGAAGGTGTTACAGAAGACGTTACCGAGGACGTTACAGAGAACGTTACAGAGGACGTTACAGAGGCCGTTACAGAGGCCGTTACAGAGGACGTTACAGAGGACGTTACAGAGGACGGTACAGAGAACGTTACAGAAAACGTTACAGAAGACGTTACAGAGGACGTTACAGAAGACGTTACAGAGGACGTTACAGAAGACGTTACAGAGGACGTTACAGAAGACGTTACAGAGGACGTTACAGAGGACGTTACAGAGGACGTTACAGAAGACGTTACAGAGGACGTTACAGAGGACGGTACAGAGGACGTTACAGAGGACGTTACAGAGGACGTTACAGAAGACGTTACAGAGGACGTTACAGAGGACGTTACAGAGGACGTTACAGAGGACGTTACAGAGGACGTTACAGAAGACGTTACAGAGGACGTTACAGAGGACATTACAGAGGACATTACAGAAGACGTTACAGAGGACGTTACAGAGGACGTTACAGAAGACGTCACAGAGAACGTCACAGGGGACGTCACAGGGGACGTCACAGGGGACGTTACAGAGGACGTTACAGAGGACGTTATAGAAGACGTCACAGAGGACGTCACAGGGGACGTCACAGGGGACGTCACAGGGGACGTTACAGGGGACGTTACAGAGGACGTTACAGGGGATGTTACAGGGGACGTTACAGAGGACGTTACAGAAGACGTTACAGAAGACGTTACAGAGGACGTTACAGAAGAAGTCACAGAGGACGTCACAGGGGACGTCACAGGGGACGTTACAGGGGATGTTACAGAGGACGTTACAGAGGACGTTACAGAAGACGTTACAGAGGACGTTACAGGGGACGTTACAGAGGACGTTACAGAGGACGTTACAGGGGACGTCACAGGGGACGTTACAGGGGATGTTACAGAGGACGTTACAGAGGACGTTACAGAGGACGTTACAGAGGACGTCACAGAGGACGTTACAGAGGACGTTACAGAAGACGTTACAGAAGACGTTACAGAGGACGTTACAGAGGACGTTACAGAGGACATTACAGAAGACGTTACCGAGGACGTTACCGAGGACGTTACCGAGGACGTTACCGAGGACGTTACAGAGAACGTTACAGAGAACGTTACAGAGGACGTTACAGAGGACGTTACAGAGGACGTTACAGAAGACGTTACAGAGGACGTTACAGAAGACGTTACAGAGGACGTTACAGAGGACGTTACAGAGGACGTTACAGAAGACGTTACAGAAGACGTTACAGAGGACGTTACAGAAGACGTTACAGAAGACGTTACAGAGGCCATTACCTGCTGCTCCGCCTCGGGACGCTCCTGGTCTGGCTCCTGTCGGCGTCCCCGAGTCTGGGAAAGTGTCGGGGTAAACAGAGTGGACCTGGCTGCACAGGCTGATGTAGTCCTCTGTGGAGACACAGGAGGAGAATGCACTGAGACCAATCTACAGAGCAGGACTAAACCAGGTCTGAACGCCTTCAGCGACCTCTTGAAGGTCGACTAAAGCCACTTTCACACAGGACGCGGTGGGCGCTCCGTAAGTGCCGACGTGAAGTGGGAGCGGAGGCGCGCAGTTTGTGGGTGGGGCAACCACACAGACCAGGAAGTGGTGTTAGCGAGTAGCAGTCGAGGCTAATTTTTAGAAAGGCAGTTTACCTCGTATTCGTTCACCATCTCAGTGACAGTGATGTTCAGGAAAACCACATTTCTCTCATGATCACAGCGCGAGGGACACAGCCCTGTGTGAGGCTGACTTTAAACGTCCTGCTTCTGCCGCTTTGTCTGAACAAACCTTTCAGGCTCTGTGACTGGACACGCCGAGCTGACGTCACAGTACCCAAGTTGAACATTTTTTATCTTTAACACACTGCCGAGCTCTAGCGCCGCGCTGGCACATACAAATCAATGGAATTTGCCACGGAGTCTGCCGCCCACCGCGTCCTGTGTGAAAAGGGCTTTAATCTGGACAGAACTGAGTCCAACTTTACCTGATTCCTGCGCGGGGCACAAGGCACACTGCAGGCCCCAGCCCTGTCCGTACAGACAGCAGCAGTCGGTGAAGCTGAGCTGGGCCCCGAGGAGCAGAGACTGACACAGGAGGTCTGTGTTCACCTGCTGCCAGCACAGGGACAGGTTCTCATCTGAGGAGGAGAGCAGAGGAGTAAACCAGGTCTAAACCAGGACTAAACCAGGTCTAAACCAGGACTAAACCAGGTCTAAACCAGGACTAAACCAGGTCTAAACCAGGTCTAAACCAGGACTAAACCAGGTCTAAACCAGGTCTAAACCAGGACTAAACCAGGTCTAAACCAGGACTAAACCAGGTCTAAACCAGGACTAAACCAGGTCTAAACCAGGTCTAAACCAGGACTAAACCAGGTCTAAACCAGGTCTAAACCAGGACTAAACCAGGTCTAAACCAGGTCTAAACCAGGACTAAACCAGGTCTAAACCAGGTCTAAACCAGGACTAAACCAGGACTAAACCAGGTCTAAACCAGGTCTAAACCAGGACTAAACCAGGTCTAAACCAAGTCTAAACCAGGACTAAACCAGGTCTAAACCAGGTCTAAACCAGGACTAAACCAGGTCTAAACCAGGACTAAACCAGGTCTAAACCAGGACTAAACCAGGACTAAACCAGAACTAAACCAGGACTAAACCAGGATTAAACCAGGTCTAAACCAGGTCTAAACCAGGACTAAACCAGGACTAAACCCTGCTGCCAGCACAGGGACAGGTTCTCATCTGAGGAGGAGAGCAGAGGAGTAAACCAGGACTAAACCAGGTCTAAACCAGGTCTAAACCAGGACTAAACCAGGTCTAAACCAGGACTAAACCCTGCTGCCAGCACAGGGACAGGTTCTCATCTGAGGAGGACAGAGGGGGGAGTCAGTTTCTACTGTGATAACTCCAGAGTAGGGCTGCACGATATGGAAAAAACATGCGATATTTGATAACTATGTTCAATATTGCCATAACGATATTATTGCAATATTTGAAAATAGAGCTTCCTTTTTAAACGTATTTTCCGGACTATAAGTCACACTGGACTATAAGTCGCATTTTTGGGGGGAAATTTATTTTACAAAATCCCACACCAAGAACAGACATTTCATGTTGAAAGGCAAGTTATAGTAATAATAGAACAGAGAACAACAGCTGAATAGGTGTGCGCTATGCTAACGTAACACATTGATGGTTATTCAGCTACATGAAGCATAAACAACGAACTGAATAGGTGTCTCGTATGTTAACGTAATATATTAACAGTTATTCACATAACTATAGCATAAAGAACATAATATAACAAGTTCACCAAACTCACCATCTCACTCCTAATCGCTAAATCCTTTAAATTCTTCATCCTCGGTGTCGCTTCTGAACAACTCCGCCAACTCCGGAGGTAGACGAAGCGCCGCTTCCTCCTCTGCGTGGCTGTCGTCAGACTCAGCATCAGTTCCATTTCCAATTATTCTGCTCTTTCTCAGTTGTCTTTATAGCCTAAGTTGTTGTTGGTAATGTTTACATTTTAAATTGTCAGTGGTACAGGTGCAGCAGATGCTGGGACACAAGCCTAGAGCGCCCTCTAACCAACACCTGGAATATTTTAATATATAAGTCACACCTGAGTATACGTCGCACCCCGAGCCAGACGATGGAAAAAAGTGCAACTTATAGTCCAGAAAATATGGTAAGTTAAACTCACTACATTTCACAAAAATGTAAGTTCCTGTATTTACAAGTCAAAACTTAACACAGACTAAACCAGGAATAAAACAAGGCTAAGCTGTGACTAAATTAATTAAATTACCACTAAAACTGGACTTTTTAAACATTTTTATTTAGTCACAACACATGTTCTTTTAAGGCTCAGGTGGAAAATGATTCTTCAGTGTAAATCTCTGTCAGATGAAGACCACAGTGTTATTGTGATATATTTAGATTCTTGCGATACCGATATTGCGTTTGCTGATATTGCGATAACGATAATATTGCGACATATTGTGCAGCTCTACTCCTGAGTGTCACAAGAATGAAAGGAGCGGTCAGATGGAGGCAGATGTCTCTCTGTGGACTCCTCTGAGGGGGACAGCCCAGAGGACGAGGACGAGTGTCTTACCCTGAGTCAGGTGTGAGGCGTTGACGCAGTTGCGCTGAGTGTCGTCCAGGACCAGAGGATGGGGACAGCTGCAGTAGTACGAGCCCACAGTGTTCACACAGAGACCGCCCACACAGCTCTCCTCCTCACACTCGTCATGGTCTGGAGGACAGGGACGGAGACAGATATCAGAGGACAGGGACGGAGACAGATATCAGCCAGAGGACAGGGACGGAGACAGATATCAGAGGACAGGGACAGAGACAGATATCAGAGGACAGGGACGGAGACAGATATCAGAGGACAGGGACAGAGACAGATATCAGAGGACACGGATGGAGACAGATATCAGCCAGAGGACACTGACAGAGACAGATATCAGAGGACAGGGACAGAGACAGATATCAGAGGACAGGGACAGAGACAGATATCAGAGGACAGGGACGGAGACAGATATCAGAGGACAGGGACGGAGACAGATATCAGAGGACACGGATGGAGACAGATATCAGAGGACACGGACGGAGACAGATATCAGTCAGAGGACACTGACAGAGACAGATATCAGAGGACAGGGACAGAGACAGATATTAGAGGACAGGGACAGAGACAGATATTAGAGGACAAGGACAGAGACAGATATCAGCCAGAGGACACTGACAGAGACAGATATCAGTCAGAGGACACTGACAGAGACAGATATCAGAGGACACTGACAGAGACAGATATCAGTCAGAGGACACTGACAGAGACAGATATCAGTCAGAGGACACTGACAGAGACAGATATCAGTCAGAGGACACTGACAGAGACAGATATCAGAGGACACTGACAGAGACAGATATCAGAGGAGACTGACAGAGACAGATATCAGAGGACACTGACAGAGACAGATATCAGAGGACACTGACAGAGACAGATATCAGTCAGAGGACACTGACAGAGACAGATATCAGTCAGAGGACACTGACAGAGACAGATATCAGAGGACACTGACAGAGACAGATATCAGTCAGAGGACACTGACAGAGACAGATATCAGTTAGATATAAGGCCAGACATAAACCGCTCTCTTTAAAAGAAACTGTGAAGTTTAACCTCCTCTGTTCTGCTTTGAACCATGTTATAACATGGTCTCCTCCTCAAAAACAGACCTGAAGCAGTATTTAGTTTCATTCACACAGCGTTTCCACAGCACTGATAGTTACAGTGGCCACTTGGCTATAAACACCTACCACCTCCACTACCATTCAATGTAGGCTGTATAAAGTATGCACATTCAGTTTATTCCCCCAGAACCACATTTTAATGCTTTAATTTGCAGTTTTTATGTTATGCCTTTAGGAGCTGTGAGCGGTCTGTATATAAATTACATTATTTTGAAAGTTTACAATTCGGAGGCACGATGAGTTGGCTACTACTTTAAGTGACACACTTTCTGGAGGAAACACTGCACAGATTTGAGTAATCCTGTATGCTGAGGTGCTGCCCTTCTCCAGAGCTGAAAACGCTCGGTCTCACAGCACTGCGTAGACACAGTGAAACCAGGAAGTGCTCTAAAGCTTAGACACCGTCACCGGACTCGTTCTGATCATTTCAGCCTTAAACCTCCGTCACTATGAAGCATCAGCTCAGAAATCTGTCTGTTAGCATCATGTTGTTAACAGCCAAGCTAAATAGCCTTTTTATGCCCAACGTTGCCAGCAGGGGGCGACAGACTCCTAATCCAAGCGTTCATTGCAGAGTCACAGTAACAGCTCACAGATACATTATTTTAGGATATAAAACCTGAAATACTAATGCAGAGGAGAACAGTTTCAGAAACAATGTGTGATTTTAAATCATACTCTCTGCTCTGAGATCGTCGTATATTTAATCTTGGTTGTGTGTTTGTACCGATGCACTCGAGCAGGGTGCTGTTGTAGACGTATCCGCTGGGGCAGTAGCAGTTGTATCCAGGGATGTTGTTCACACACACGCCGTTCTTACACAGCTCTGGACCGAAGCGCTTGCACTCGTCCACATCTGAGGGGGAACGTACACAATATATAACATTCATTCAGTTCAGGTTATTTGCCATTTGCTGTAAAAATAAATTAATAAATAAAAAATTGGAAAACAGTGGCATGAGCTCAAGTGCTGATTGTGGCCTGTGGAATGTTGGTCCACTCAGTTTAAAGCTTTTCCTTTCTTTAACGGTGAGATTACCAAACCACACAGTTACACAGCTGTAAGGAGGCTTTCAATGACATAACGATAAAAGTTTTTTAAAAAATGTGTTTGTTTGTAAAAAGAAGAGACGTCGTGACAGTGGTCGTATTTTAATGCCTAAAAACTTTTCCACCCTTTGTACCTCAGTATTGATAATGATGACAGCCAACATTAGTTTTACTAAAATCAATGAACAACTCGTACGTTTTAGAAGTGTTCAGTGTGGAGGTGTTTTTCTCAGTCCGACAAACCACACCACACCTCTAAACAGACAGAGATTCATCATTTGAGTAAATCAAACCAATGCTAGTGGTATCTGCAGACTTGATGATCAAAATCATAATAAACACAGTAAAGTCATTCATGTACAGCAGTGGTACCTCTGTAGTCGAAGGCTCCAGGTCCAGTCGTCACATAGCCTCTGCCGTTCAGACACAGCGACCGAAACTCCTCTGAAACACACACCACTCTGTTAGAGAGAGAGATAACACCTGTGTGTGGGCGTGGCCTCTCACCTGTGTGTGGGCGTGGCCTCTCACCTGTGTGTGGGCGTGGCCTCTCACCTGTGTGTGGGTGTGGCCTCTCACCTGTGTGTGGGCGTGGCCTCTCACCTGTGTGTGGACAGGTGTATCTCACCTGTGTGTGGGTGTGGCCTCGTGTATCTCACCTGTGTGTGGACAGGTGTATCTCACCTGTGTGTGTGTTTGGCCTCTCACCTGTGTGTGGGTGTGGACAGGCGTATCTCACCTGTGTGTGGGTGTGGCCTCTCCCCTGTGTGTGGGTGTGGACAGGTGTATCTCACCTGTGTGTGGGTGTGGCCTCGTTTATCTCACCTGTGTGTGGGTGTGGACAGGTGTATCTCACCTGTGTGTGGGTGTGGCCTCGTGTATCTCTCCTGTGTGTGGGTGTGGAGAGGTGTATCTCACCTGTGTGTGGGTGTGGCCTCGTGTATCTCACCTGTGTGTGGGTGTGGACAGGTGTATCTCACCTGTGTGTGGGTGTGGCCTCTCACCTGTGTGTGGGTGTGGAGAGGTGTATCTCACCGGTGTGTGGGTGTGGCCTCGTGTATCTCACCTGTGTGTGGGTGTGGACAGGTGTATCTCACCTGTGTGTGGGTGTGGACAGGTGTATCTCACCTGTGTGGGTGTGGCCTCGTGTACCTCACCTGTGTGTGGGTGTGGACAGGTGTATCTCACCTGTGTGTGGGTGTGGACAGGTGTATCTCACCTGTGTGGGTGTGGCCTCGTGTACCTCACCTGTGTGTGGGTGTGGCCTCGTGTATCTCACCTGTGTGTGGGTGTGGACAGGTGTATCTCACCTGTGTGTGGGTGTGGCCTCTCACCTGTGTGTGGGTGTGGACAGGTGTATCTCACCTGTGTGTGGGTGTGAACAGGTGTATCTCACCTGTGTGTGGGTGTGGCCTCGTGTATCTCACCTGTGTGTGGGTGTGGACAGGTGTATCTCACCTGTGTGGGTGTGGCCTCATGTATCTCACCTGTGTGTGGGTGTGGACAGGTGTATCTCACCTGTGTGTGGGTGTGGCCCCGTGTATCTCACCTGTGTGTGGGTGTGGACAGGTGTATCTCACCTGTGTGTGGGTGTGGACAGGTGTATCTCACCTGTGTGGGTGTGGCCTCGTGTACCTCACCTGTGTGTGGGTGTGGCCTCGTGTATCTCACCTGTGTGTGGGTGTGGACAGGTGTATCTCACCTGTGTGTGGGTGTGGCCTCTCACCTGTGTGTGGGTGTGGACAGGTGTATCTCACCTGTGTGTGGGTGTGAACAGGTGTATCTCACCTGTGTGTGGGTGTGGCCTCGTGTATCTCACCTGTGTGTGGGTGTGGACAGGTGTATCTCACCTGTGTGTGGGTGTGGACAGGTGTATCTCACCTGTGTGTGGGTGTGGACAGGTGTATCTCACCTGTGTGTGGGTGTGGCCTCGTGTATCTCACCTGTGTGTGGGTGTGGACAGGTGTATCTCACCTGTGTGGGTGTGGCCTCATGTATCTCACCTGTGTGTGGGTGTGGACAGGTGTATCTCACCTGTGTGTGGGTGTGGCCCCGTGTATCTCACCTGTGTGTGGGTGTGGACAGGTGTGGTAGATGCAGCCCAGGCCCCAGCCCTGTCCCGCCGTACAGCAGCACTCCTGCAGGGTCGTGTTGGGGGACAGCAGGTTGCAGGTGCCCCGATCTGAGAGGTTATAGTAGCACTCTCTGAGCTCTCCAGGACCAGCAGGGGGCAGAGGGGAGCTGCTGGAGGAGGAGGAGGAGGAGCCTGAGGAGCTGCTGGAGGTGGAGACAGAAGAGGAAGAGGAGGAGCCAGCAGAGGGGTTAGAGGAGACAGAGGAGGAGGAGACAGAGGGGGCTGTGGGGAGAGACAGAGGAGACAAACATGTAGTCCTGACTGAATATTGCTTGAACCATGTGAAGAGTAGGGGCACTTTTCCACTGGGACAATGTGGAACGGGTCAGTTTGGGGATGTTTCCACTTCCCAAAATGTTCCCAAAAATTTGACCCAAGCCTTTTGGAACACTTTAGGGGGGGATTCCAGCTCGGTTAAGTGTCTGGAAGCTAAAGTTGAGGCGACTTTTTCTAAAAATAAAGCTAGCATGCATTAACAGTGGTTTCCAGTTTAGAGAAAAATGGCTCTCGCTTTGAGAATCGAAATGTTTAATTTTTAGTTCAGACTGGATTAAACACGAGAGAGACTCATGTTGTTCTATGGTCAGGTGTTAAATATGTTTAAGTGGAGCAGAGTTAAGTGAGTTTATTGCACAGAAAGCTGGAGCTGAACCTGAAGTAGTCTCCTGTTTACTGAAGCTACCGTGCAGTTGGTAACACCTAAAACATGAACATCCCAGCGTCAGACTGTGAGGATGATAACTCAATGTTCAGTTCAGCAATAGTTTTAATGTAACAGCAGGTCATTACCGTTCGGGGCAGTGCTGATGCATCTCTTCAGACCGGGGTCGAACTCCTCTCCGTCCCTCTCACACTCACACATGAAGGAGCCCGGGACGTTCACACAGAGAGCAGAGCCACACACTCCGGACAGAGACACGCACTCGTCCACGTCTGGGACAGGGACAAAGACAGAGGTCTGTAAAACATGAGACTGGCAACCAGCTGCCACTGTCAGTGTTGAAGTTGGTGTTGAAATAAGTCAAAGGGACGTCTTTAAAAGCGGATGAAAAACTAAAAAAAAAGTCCTGTTACTTTTGCAGTTTAAATCCAGTCGTCAAGTGTAAACCACTGACCCAGTTTAGTGCTGGGTTAGACCTGATTTAACCCTGGGTTCGATCAGATTTAGTCCTGGTTTAGACTTGTTTTGGTCCTAATTTAGTCCTAGTTTAGGCCTGATTTAGTCTCGCCTGGTTTAAGCTCATTTAGTCCATTAAAGACAGTACTTGGCGAGCCAGTGTAATGGTTAAAAGCAAAGTACTAGTGTTAAATATGCATTCACTATACTGTATTAAGTATTAGCAGTAATGATAATGTTTATTTTTACTGTAAAGTGTTCTGAGTGTTTATTTTCTTTTGATACTGTTGCCTTATTGTGAAAGAACTATTTTGAAAGCACATCCGGTCAGGTGGCCACTAGGGGGAGCTTCGGTTCTGTCTCGGTCATTAAACAACTGACTTGAGACATGAAGAGCCGCTGCGTTTCTTAAGTTTTATCGGCCTTTTCAGGGGCCGTGGTAACACCAACACTGGTCTAAGACTCTCACCAACGCAGCTCTTCCCGTCCGGAGTGGAGCTGAAGCCCCGGTCGCACACACACAGGTAGGTCCCGAGCAGGTTCTCACAGAGGGCATGGTCCCCACAGACCGTCCGGTTCCTGCACTCGTCCACATCTGACACACAGGAACACAGTACTTTTATATTTACAGTGCATATGGATGATCAGATACAGATACAGGCGCTTCAGTAAAGCACAGGGCACACACCGACGCAGGAGCCGCTCGCCGACGCCTGAAACCCCGGCTCACACGAGGAGAGGCAGTGGAAGGAGCCGATCGTGTTCTCACAGCGCCGAGCCCCACAGACGGAGCCTCCGGACGAGACGCACTCATCTACATCTGAGAGAGGAGAGAGAGAGGCGTGAGTCCCGGGCCGGCTGACTGTTAAAGCTGCAGCTCCTGTACCGAGGCAGGCTGTCCTCTCCGGGTTGGGGGTGAAGCCGTCGTGGCAGACGCAGTGATAGGAGCCCTCAGAGTTCACACAGCGACCGTCTGCACACAGGCCAGGCCTCTCACACTCGTCTACGTCTGCAGAACATCAGAACACACTTCATACACACACTGGGGTTTATATGTTTTTACTGTAAATGCTGTTTTTATTTAACCTCTCTATGTTCTGCCAAATGACCCTCTCCTCTCTGTCTCTCATCAGAAACAGAGCTGTATTCTGTTTGAGTAATCCTGTACTCCTTGGCGCTGAGTTTCAGAGGCCTCAGAACACTCGGTTCCACCACGAAGCCCCACCCACTCCACGAAGCACTGACCAATCAACAACAAACCCTCTGCATCCAGTCTGCTCTCAGTCATTTATCCAAAAACGCTGCACAGCTCTGTTTCCACTGATTCCTCACAGACATTTTTACTTTGGGAGGAACACACCAAGTTTAAGGAAGTGAAGTGCTCTTTTTCTCTGTTTCTGTTCAAAAGACGACATCACTCTGCTGCCCTCTGCTGGTCTCTTCACCTGTTTCTTTATGGCACCAATAGAGTTCTTACTAAAAACGTTTTCTTTTGGTCACATAATGTTTTTAAAGTCTGTAAAACCTGCTGCTGTTCTAGAGGAGACCAAGACTGGGTTAGAAATATGAATAAAAGCAGAATATACAAACTTTAAAACTTTTATTTGGCTAAGTATCGTAATGATGTGTAATGAGATGTGAGGTGTGTTAGTGAGTCTCACCTGTGCAGCTGGTGTTGTTGGGGCTCAGAGTGAATCCCTGAGAACACACACAGGTGAAGGAGCCAGGTGTGTTCACGCAGTCTCCTCCCAGGCACAGGCCGCTCTGCAGACACTCGTTTATATCTGAGACAAAATAATATCACAGCAGCAGTGGGAGTAGCAATAGCCATTTACTAAATACTGAGATATTTAAAAGGCTCTCTCACCCCTGCAGGTCCTGCCCAGGCCGGACGTCCCGTATCCAGGGAGGCAGTCACACCTGAAGGAGCCCACAGTGTTCACACAAACCCGGTCTGAGGCGCAGGCTCTGGGGCTCTCACACTCGTCCAGGTCTGCAGGGGGACAGCGGGGGGACAGCAGAGGGACAGCAGGGGGACAGCAGGGGGACAGCAGGGGGACAGCAGAGGGACAGCAGGGGGACAGCAGAGGGACAGGAGAGGGACAGCAGGGGGACAGCAGAGGGACAGCAGGGGGACAGCAGAGGGACAGAGGCGGGACAGAGGCGGGACAGAGGCGGGACAGCAGAGGGACAGCAGAGGGACAGCAGAGGGACAGCAGCAGGACAGCAGAGGGACAGCAGAGGGACAGCAGAGGGACAGCGGCGGGACAGAGGCGGGACAGCAGAGGGACAGCAGCAGGACAGCAGAGGGACAGCAGCGGGACAGCAGAGGGACAGCAGCGGGACAGCAGCGGGACAGGAGCGGGACAGCAGCAGGACAGCAGAGGGACAGCAGCGGGACAGCAGAGGGACAGCAGCGGGACAGCAGCGGGACAGCAGAGGGACAGCAGAGGGACAGCAGAGGGACAGCGGCGGGACAGAGGCGGGACAGCAGAGGGACAGCAGCAGGACAGCAGAGGGACAGCAGCGGGACAGCAGAGGGACAGCAGCGGGACAGCAGCGGGACAGGAGCGGGACAGCAGCGGGACAGCAGAGGGACAGCAGCGGGACAGCAGCGGGACAGAGGCGGGACAGCAGAGGGACAGGAGCGGGACAGAGTCGGGACAGCAACACATCAGTACAGTTTATTTGGACATTATTCTGACAGGGTTAGAGAGAGGACGTTACCCTGACAGAAGCCGTCTCTGAGCCTGTGTCCCGGGCGACAGGACACACATCTGTACGAGCCCACCGTGTTCACGCACATCTGTCCCGGGCACTGGGAGGGGTCTGAGCACTCGTCTACGTCTGAGACACAACATTAGGAGTTATCTCCAGGTGTCTATGGAAAGCCGTTTTAGGATTTATTCTGATATCAACCTTAAATTTCTTTACTTGTGAGCCTTTTTTGGCCACTGATGTCCACTGGTGCTGTGTAATTTAGTCAACTACTGCACTAAGGACAACACTGTTTACTAGTAGTATTAGTAGATCCCAAATTGCTTACTAGTGGGCACTTTTTGGCCTCACTAGTGCCATGAGCAGGTGGCAAAATGTCGACCTGTCCTTCAAGTAAGACAAAGTCTGTCCTCATGTACAACTAGTGACACCCAAGTGTCTACTACAAGTAACACGGATTTGTCTCCTAGTGAGGTCTAATTTTGGTCACTAGTACTACCTCACACTGTCATTTTTACATTGGCCAATAAGAATCCCTGTTAAAACTGTAAGAAGTCTCCTTACAGACTAAACTAGACGCTCCCTTACATGACTTCCTGTCATCTTAGTGCTTTCAGTAAGACACTAGTTGAGTAGTTGTACTAGTACACCGCAGAAATCAGCTGTTGAACTAGTGTACACCTGTCACAAAGTTAGTAGTACTAGAAATTGTCTCACTGTACTCACTGTTTTTACTGTTTTTACCAGTGGGGCACAACTTTCATCCACCAGTGCTACCAGTGAACCTTTTGCTGCGCCCTAGTTCCACTAAAAGACATTTGTGCCTCAGTTGTGTCACATGTAAGGTTACAAGTGCACTAGTTTACTAAATTACTGTATTTTCCGCACTATAAGGCGCATCGGATTATAAGGCGCACCTTCAATGAATGGCCTATTTTAAAACTGTTTTCATATATAGGGCGCACCGCATTATAAGGCACATCCACTAGATGGCGCTGTGCTAAAGGGAATGTCAATAAAACAGATAAGTCAGTCAGTCAAACTTTATTAATAGAATACAAACCAGCGTTCTTACAACTCCGTTCACTCCCAAAACAAGTTAGTGCATTCACAATACGGTAGCGTACGTACCGGTAGCTCTTATTTGCGCCGCCCTCGTTGAAAACAATGTATTTCCAACTCCATTTGTCACAGTTCAAAGCTACATGAACAGCGTTCGAGCGCTCAGTTTTCTGTCCCCTCAATGTCACAACTCTTCTACTGAGATGGAGCAAAGGCCACGCCTCCTTGTTCTTTTGCGGCAGGATCCATAAACACGCCTATGGCACACATGAACAGCTGGGACTGGAATTCCCCTTTACCGTTTTTACTGCGGTCACTTCGGCGACGCCCCCTGAATACGGTAGCCATAATTAACCGACATTGATCCATATATAATGCGCATCGGATTATAAGGCGCACTGTCTGTTTTTGAGAAAATTAAAGGCTTTTAGGTGCGCCTTATAGTGCGGAAAATACGGTACACACCACCAGTGGCACTAGCTCTAACCCCCGCCTCATCCCTCCAACCATATATCCACTGTCCCTCCTCTGCATCACTCTTCTTTATGATAGAGTTGTTACCGGTGCAGAGTCCGTTGACGGAGCTGTAGCCCTCGGAGCAGGACACGCAGCTGTAGGATCCTTCAGAGTTCACACACTTCTGTCCCGGGCAGGGCTGTCTCTCCTCACACTCGTTTACATCTGACACACACAACAACAGAGGAACACAAAAACATGAGAACACAACAACACAGGAACACAAAAACATGAGAACACAACAACACAGGAACACAAAAACATGAGAACACAACAACAGAGGAACACAAAAACATGAGAACACAACAACAGAGGAACACAAAAACATGAGAACACAACAACAGAGGAACACAAAAACATGAGAACACAACAACAGAGGAACACAAAAACATGAGACCACAACAACAGAGGAACACAAAAACATGAGAACACAACAACAGAGGAACAAAAACATGAGAACACAACGACAGAGGAACACAAAAACATGAGAACACAACAACAGAGGAACACAAAAACATGAGACCACAACAACAGAGGAACACAAAAACATGAGACCACAACAACAGAGGAACACAAAAACATGAGAACACAACAACAGAGGAACACAAAAACATGAGACCACAACAACAGAGGAACACAAAAACATGAGACCACAACAACAGAGGAACACAAAAACATGAGACCACAACAACAGAGGAACACAAAAACATGAGACCACAACAACAGAGGAACACAAAAACATGAGACCACAACAACAGAGGAACACAAAAACATGAGAACACAACGACAGAGGAACACAAAAACATGAGAACACAACGACAGAGGAACACAAAAACATGAGAAAACAACAACAGAGGAACACAAAAACACGAGAACACAACAACAGAGGAACACAAAAACATGAGAACACAACAACAGAGGAACACAAAAACATGAGAACAGGAGAAGGTTTACGTTCTGGATGTGTGGTGAGGTTATCATGTGTTGTGAAGGTAATGGTCGTTAGACAGAAAGCTTTCTTATCAAGGTTTTATAAAGTAGAAGAGACCAGAGTGAACCGAGACCAAGACAAGGCCGAGACTTTTGGGGTTTGAGACTGAGACTTTTAAAGACCGAGACCAAAACCAAGGCAAACCGACACCAGGTTGAGACCAAACCTTGTTAAATTAAGGTGAAAAGTTTGAAAAAGTGGTTCAAGTACATTATTAATAATAATTGTAACGCTCTAATGCAGTGGTTCCCAGAGTGGAGTCCGGTGTCCCCTGGTGGGCCACGAAGGTACTGCAGAGGTTGTCATTTTTACGTACATACAAAGAAAATTTGTTTAAAAAAATACTGCAAACAAATTTTAGCTAAGAGGTAGTGTTTTGTGTAACGTTTTTAAAGAAATCTATGGCGAAAAACATGACAAATTCTTTTGAATATTTTTGAATAATAGAGTGAAGTTTCATTGTTAGGGGTCCGCGTGGGATTTTCGGAAATTTAAGGAGGTGGCAGTCTTGACTTCAGGAATGGTTGATCTAATGCAACAGACTCCACAAACATCGTGTTTCTGGTTCTTCTGATGCTGAAAAATATTTACTTTAATGTGATGAAGTCTAGTATCAGAGACCGCCAAATCACCAAGACCAAGACCGAGTAATACTGAAGTCGAGACCAAGACGAGACCAAGACCATAAAAAAATTGTCTCAAGACCAAGACCGGTCTCAGGTGCTACCACACTGGTACAGACAGAGCTGGAACAATGTAAGCAGTACAGACCAGCGGCCAATGAAAGCGTCTCTTTTTTGAATGTGAGCAGAGCTTTTATGTGATTGGACCGAGGTTGGTGCTGAAACTTCTCATCCTTTCAAAACCTTGATAATTAAGCGTAGATGTTTACGTTTTTACTTTGATAACTGGCTTTGAATAGAAGCGTATACTGTGCAGTAGTTACCGATGCACTGTCTGTTGTGGAGTCTGTATCCAGGTCTACAGGACACACATCTGTACGAACCCACGGTGTTCACGCACATCTGGCCCGGGCACTGGGAGGGCTCCGAGCACTCGTCTACGTCTGAGAGACACACATTTCAATAACATTACAAACACACCCAACACAACTAAGGTCAATTATTTAACCTAATCTGAGCAGGTGAGTTTTACCTGAGCAGGTGAGTTTTACCTGAGCAGGTGAGTTTTACCTGAGCAGGTGTTGTTGTTTAGCCTGTATCCATGGTGACAGGTGCAGCGATAACTTCCAGGTGTGTTTTCGCAGCGACCATTGGTACAAGGAGCCTGACGACACTCATCAACATCTGAGGAGAGAACCGACATTAACTCAGCATTGTGGTGTTACCTGTGCAGACTCTGGTGTTACCTGTACAGACTCTGGTGTTACCTGTACAGACTCTGGTGTTACCTGTGCAGACTCTGGTGTTACCTGTGCAGACTCTGGTGTTACCTGTGCAGACTCTGGTGTTACCTGTACAGACTCTGGTGTTACCTGTGCAGACTCTGGTGTTACCTGTACAGACTCTGGTGTTACCTGTGCAGACTCTGGTGTTACCTGTGCAGACTCTGGTGTTACCTGTACAGACTCTGGTGTTACCTGTACAGACTCTGGTGTTACCTGTGCAGACTCTGGTGTTACCTGTGCAGACTCTGGTGTTACCTGTACAGACTCTGGTGTTACCTGTGCAGACTCTGGTGTTACCTGTGCAGACTCTGGTGTTACCTGTGCAGGTGAGCCTCACCTGTGCAGACCCTGTTGAGCAGTCCGAACCCCGGGGAACAGGACACGCAGCGGTATGAGCCCTGGCTGTTGACACACTCCTGCCCGGGACAGAGCAGAGCGTCCTCACACTCGTCCAGGTCTGAAACACAACGATCACCTGTTCAGGTCCTGACTCTGCTGTGTTCTGCTGACGCTGCCTGGTTACTACACGGAAAAACAACTGACACCTGAGCGATATTCTCTCTGTGCTGGTGTCCATCTCAGTGGTGGATTTGACTCATGTAGGTGTCTATCGTCTGTGCAGGTGCGTCTTACCTGTGCAGGTGTTTCCTCTGAGCTTGTATCCACGGTGACAGACACACCTGTAGCTGCCAGGTGAGTTCTCACAGCGAGCGTGAGTCCCACAGGGGCTGCGGCGGCACTCGTCTACGTCTGCCAACAGGAGGGGGTAAATAAACTTTGGTACTCTCAGTGATGTTTATAAATATGAATGGCCTGAATCCGCTCTCACCTTGGCAGGTCGTGTTGTGAGCGTTGGGCTGGTATCCATGGTAACAGACGCAGGTGTGCCTCCCACCTGGCTGATTCACACACAGGCCTGGCCCACACACACCCGGCCTGGCCTCACACGCCCCTCGGCCCGCTGCGCCTGTGGGCGTGGCACTGTGACATCACTTCCTGTTCTGCTTTAATCAGAGGTGTGTATCAAACCGCAGTACTCACTGTGGACTCTGGGGGGCCGCGTGGACGAGGTGGTGGTCGGCCGCTTCGTCGTCTTCGTGGCGGCGGGGCGTCTGGTCGTCGTAGTAACAGGGCGTTTGGTCGTCGTGGTGACAGGGCGTTTGGTCGTTGTGGTGACAGGCCGTTTGGTCGTCGTGGTGACAGGGATCCGGGGGCGGGGCAGAGCGAGGGCGGGGCTCTGTGGGCGGGGCAGAGCGAGGGCGGGGCTCTGTGGGCGGGGCAGAGCGTTGACCGTCTGCTCAGGTCGAGCAGGAGAGAGACTTCCACCTGAAGGAAACACAGGACTCTGATAAATCACCTGGGTTCAGTTAATGCTTTATAATGCCACAAACAAATCATCTCAGCAGCTAAAATTGTCAGACTATATTTATAGTATCGTAAAATACAGTTCATAAAACACCAATAATGGTCCGGCTGGAACCAAACTTGTTCAGCCCGTCAATCACAGTAATAGGCTACAAAAATGGTAAATTATCTATACATATTTATATTCATGAGTAAAACTAATAATGTCAGCAATTTTACTTCAAAATTATTTTCAAATTTGGTTGCCTGCTGGAATCAAATGTAATGCTTTTACAGCCATTTAAGGCCTTAATTATTACAAAATCAATGTAATGCTGACCCTGATCACACAGGGCTGGTTCAGTCTGACCGAGTCCACAGCGCAGACTGAGACTGAAGCTGCATAATCACTGAGTCCTTCATTGGTTAAAGAGTAGGAACATCAACTTTTCATGTTCTTGAAACAGTTTGGAGCCTTCACACTGAGGCCACAGTGATGTCAGTGGATGACGCTGGACATTTAATATCAGGTCCTAAACAAGTTCAGCAGGATGTTTTTTGCTGGAACTATTCATGTTAAAAGAAAACAGCAGTGTACATAGCAGTACCTGGTTCTGATCGCCCTGAAGTCTGGGGTTTGTCCCGGGACGAGCTGGAGACTGAGGACTGGACAGGTTTAAAGAAGGAGGAGGAGGAAGAAGAAGAAGAAGAAAAGGAGCCATCACTGTGTCTCTGCGCTGCCTGAGGAGAACTGGATCTGCTGGACCCAGACTGAGGAGGCACAGGTCTGCTCCCGGACTCTGGAGGACTGGGTTTCTTTGGTTCTTGAGGACTGGGTCTGCTCTGTGCCACTCCAGAACCAGGACCAGAGCCTAGAGGGTTGGTTCATCACAAAGTCAGTCTTGACAAAAAAACACCTTCACATTTGTCTGGCCCCTTCTCCCTTTACATGAAGGACAGAAGTATCCTGGTGCTGTTTGTACCTGGTGTGTCCTGGTTATTGTTATTATCTGTGGTGGTGTTGGTGGGGAGCAGCAGCGCCCCCCTGTGGCCCAGCTGCTCTATTGCTCTCTGAGTGAACTGCAGAGCTGAGGCGGAGTAATGATAGCCAGGACCGGCGGGACAGATCTCCTTAAAGGCCACTGCAACACAAAAAACACGACGATAAACCAGAGAAAGTCTAAACCAGGAGTGTAAGCAGACGTGGCACTTTCTCTGTGCTTATGGCCAATGACTCAGTGTTTCAGGGCCCAAAATTCTTAGCAGGTGGGGGAGCGAAGAAAGTACTGTGAACATATAATTTGAGTATTTGATATATGTTCAATTGTTTTTTTTTTTATTTAGTCAGGACAGTAAACAATCATTTATGCACAGACTGAGAGAGACTGCACCATAGTAACTCATTTTTCTTTTTCTTCTTTTCTTTTTTCCACTGCTGGCACTGACCTGACCCAAAGTAGGGGCACCTCTGGCAGTTGGGACCCCAGGCCTTGCCCACCCGGCTGCAGCAGCAGATCTGTTTGGTGATGCTCCGGAGGATGGGCACGGAGCAGGACGAAGGCGCCGAGCCGGGCCCCAGGACCCGGAAGCACTGGCCCTTCTCCTCTGAGATCACGCTCTGGGCTGGAGTTAGAGAACAGAGGCACACAGAGTTAGGACGAGGACTCCAGAGCAGGCGGCACCGGGGTTAGGACAGACACATGCTCATGCTGCAAGAAGACACTCAGCAGCAGATCAGCCACGGGACACAGGACAAACCAACACAGAGAGGGGTCTCAGTGGCCCCTACAGCCGTCCTCATACTTGTCTCTGAGGACTGGAGTTGTATTTCCAGATTAAACTACCTCTGAGTTAGGGCTGCACGGTATGGGAAAATCATGCGATATTAAATCATTCTGTGGAAAATTGCTATACCAATATTTTAAAATAGGTCCTACTTTTCTGACACAGTGAGTTAAATTCACTTCAAAAAAACCAGAGTTAAATTCACACAAAACCAGGACAAAACAAGACTAAACTGTGACTAAATTAAGAAAATTACCACTAAAACTGGACTTTTTAAACTTTTTTATTAAGTCACAACTAGGGATGCACCGATACCGATACCAGTATCGGTACCGATACCATGTCCAAGTACTCGTACTCGTATTCATAAAAGTGGGCCGATACCAACAACCGATACCACTTTACAGCGCTGTCACGTGACCTTCCCTCTCAGCTGAGCGGTGAGAACCGAGTGGATGGATTTCATAGTGAACTGTATGGAGATAAAAGCAAAGCTGGCGCTACATTCTGCTCAACCAGACTTATCCCAAATCATACGTGAGTCCTGAAACTTAAGCTGTTGTCCTTTTGTTGTCCTAGTTGTCCCGAAAATGATATAAGCGCGGAGTGTGAAGCAGTTGTTGTCTGATAAAACATAAGAAGTACCGTTGCTGATTGTGTTAGCTGCTGTGTTAGCTGCTGTATGTCTTGGTGAATCTCCGCTAGTTATGCGCTGATGCTCAATCTGTCTTTAAAATGATTTTAGCCACTGAATAGAGGAGAATCTAAGCTTTAAAATGAGGTATAACATGTCCATTTTGAGCAAATTTTAGCCGTGGTCAGCTGTGTTCAAACCTCTCTGTTGTAAAAATAACTTAGCATCACAGAGCGGGGATAGACGGCAAAAAGACGACACGGTATGGGATGAATGAGATACAGCAGTGTGACTGTATAAACTATAAAGTAACTCCTATATAAGTACTCGTATCGGTACTCGGTATCGGCGAGTACTCAAATGGAAGTACTCGTACTCGTATCGGTTTGAAAAAAAGTGGTATCGGTGCATCCCTAGTCACAACACATTTTTATTTAAGGTTCTGGAGGAAAAGGATTCCTCAGAGTAAACCTCTGTCAGATGGACGACCACAGCGTTATTGCGATATATTTAGAGATGTGGATATTGCGTTTGCTGATATCCCAATAACAATAATTTGACGATATACTGTGCAGCCTTACTCTGAGCGTAACTGGATAGACTCAAAGCCAATCATACTCCAGGGCAGCACCGACACACACAGAGCTGCTTCAGGACCAGCCACATTTGAAAAAAACACAACCAATCAGAGACAGAGCAGAGCATAAGCCCCACCCCCTTTTTTACATACACACAAGTGGGACGACCAAGAGATCTGGACACATACATGACAATAAAAACATTAAACCAACAGATCTTTAGGACAAAAAGACACGAGCGAGGACACTGAGTGCACAGCCTCAAAGCAGAGGGAAATATTCAGCGCTGCGTTCTGATTGGTGCGTGTGTCGCCAGGCAGGAAAACAGGCCAGCATCCCTCAGCTCCTCTTCGGTGAATGCAGGTCAGAATGAACAGAGCAGAGTCAGGCTTCTCTCACGCCGTCACCGCAGCTTTAACTTTAACTCACAGCTGTTGTTTGGAAAATGTTGTGCACAGGTTTGAGCAGGCACAGTGTAAACAAAGGCTGGGGTTTGCCTTGGACTTTGACTCAGGAAGTTTCAATCATCCATTAGTCTGCAGCTAAAATCTCAACAGGGTGGGGATTTGTCAACTTGGCGCAGTAATGCACCTATAAAGCTGGCTGCCAACCGCCATAAAACACAAAGGAGAAGAATTTTTCAACTTTTTTAGGACAATGTTATACCAAGACCTGTAGTTAGCCTTGTTAACACACTATATATCTGTTTTATCTTTCTACAACACTGTCTGTGACCAGCCCTGTAGTTTTAATCCTGAGCCACTGATGTGACTCGAGGGTTAAGGTTTAAAAATCCCGTATTCTGCTTTTCTGAAACAGTGTTGTTCTCCTTTGCATTAGTGTTTCAGGTTTTATATTAAAATAAAGTATCTGTGGAAAACCTCTTCTGTTGGGAGCTGTTACTGTGACTCTGCAGAGAACGCTTGGATTAGGAGTCTGTCGCCCCCTGCTGGCAACGCTGGGGACTGTACAGTGCATAAAACGGCTATTTAGCTCGGCTGTTAGCGACATGAGGCTAACAGATACATTTCTGAGCTGATGCTTCGTAGTGACGGAGGTTTGAGTCTGAAATGATCAGAACGAGTCCGGTGACGGTGTCTGGGCTTTAGAAACGCGCAGGAGCACTTCCTGGTTTCACTGTGTCTACGCAGAGCTGTGAGACTGAGCGTTTTCAGCTCTGGAGAAGGGCAGCGCCTCAGCATACAGGATTACTCAAACAGAATACTGCTGCAGCTCTGTTTCTGAGGAGGAGACCACATTAGAACAGGGTTAAAGAGAGGAACAGGACAGAGAGAGGAATAGGTTACCGTATTTTCCGGACTATAAGTCGCACTTTTTTCCATCGTCTGGCTCGGGGTGTGGCGTATACTCAGGTGTGACTTATATATTAAAATATTTCAGGTGTTGGTTAGGGGGCGCTCTAGGCTTGTGTACCAGCATCTGCTGCACCTGTACCACTGACAATTTAAAATGTAAACATTACCACTAACAACTTAGGCTATAAAGACAACTGAGAAAGAGCGGAATAATTGGAAATGGAACTGATGCTGAGTCTGACGACAGCCACGCAGAGGAGGAAGCGGCGCTTCGTCTACCTCCGGAGTTGGCGGAGTTGTTCAGAAGCGACACCGAGGATGAAGAATTTAAAGGATTTAGCGATTAGGAGTGAGATGGTGAGTTTGGTGAACTTGTTATATTATGTTCTTTATGCTATAGTTATGTGAATAACTGTTAATATATTACGTTAACATACGAGACACCTATTCAGTTCGTTGTTTATGCTTCATGTAGCTGAATAACCATCAATGTGTTACGTTAGCATAGCGCACACCTATTCAGCTGTTGTTCTCTATTCTATTATTACTATAACTTGCCTTTCGACATGAAATGTCTGTTCTTGGTGTCGGATTTTGTAAAATAAATTTCCCACAAAAAATGCGACTTATATACATTTTTTTCTTCTTCATTATGCATTTTTTGGCTTAGAGCGACTTATACTCCAGAGCGACCTATAGTCCGGAAAATATGGTAAACTTTATTGTCTCTGTGGGAAGTTTGTTCTCTGTGGGAAGTTTGTTCTGTGCATCCTTCAGTGTCTCCGGGGTCCAGGTCTGAGCCAGGATCCCGTCCGGAGAACCTAGCAGGAGTATTGTACTTCTGTGCATGTTTTTGGAATCCTGATGTGCTCTGTTATTCCCAGCAGCTTCCTCACATGCTTCAGACAAACAGACTCACAGACACAGACGCAGCACAGAGACGTTACCGAGTACAGAGAGTTACTCACAGATACAGATCCCGTGGGTGGCGTCCAGGATGAACCCAGCGCTACACACACAGCTATAGCTCCCCCTGGTGTTCACGCACAGCCCGTTCTCACACAGACCTGGCTGCAGGCACTCGTTTATGTCTTCACACACATCCATTCACACACATCCATTCACACACATCCATTCACACACATCCATTCACACATTCATAAATACACGAGGGAACCAGGGTCAGACAAACAGGAAGAAGAGGATTTCAGTTTAGGGCCACACTAATGCAGCTTTATTTTAACGCAGTGTTGGACCGTTGAGAATGTCTGAGTCCTGAGAATATATCACATCTACAGATACTTCCTGTCCAGCTACAGCATAGATGGGAAGTTTATGAACCTGCTGTTAAATATGGCCCTGCCTAAATACTGTGTTTCCTCAGACTGGCCAAACCTAAAACCATGCTCTACAGAACAGGCAGAGTGTCATCCTATTATATTGCCTTATGTTTATAGCAGGGGTGTCCAAACTAAGGCCCGGGGACCAAATGTGGCCCACGGACTATTTTTTATTGGCCCTGGGGCTTCATTCTCACTGGGCCCAAATTTCCACAGCTAGAACTTATAACCTCTTTGTTAAAAGCTCAGGTAAAAAAGCTTCATATTTGTGTGACAGAGACCTGGCATTAAAGAAGAAAAAAGGAAATTTGTGGTTGTTCAGCGAGTACTACGCGTCGCTCCCAAGCTCGGAAAAAAACTTGGGGTTGAGAAATGTGAACAGAACCCTTTTGTTCAGTGGGGGACAAAATATGTCACCTGTAATGCGGGGCCCTCCTCAGCATATACGTGTTTTTCAGAAGGTGGCCCTCGCTGATAAAGTTTGGACATCCCTGGTTTAAAGTATGGTAAGTGCCTTTAATATTTAATTATTTCTGTGTAATGGTCACACACAATGTGTTCTAAATACACATCAAGCTATAATGCTTTATTTTTTATCATTTGTGTCAGCGTTGTTTTTAATAACAATGAGAGCTTAGGAATCACATCCACAGGGGCAGGGCTTGAATAACACTCACCAATCGGCCAAAGGCAGGTAGATTTTCATTTTGACTGTGACACAAATAGTTTCATTTTATGCCCCTATATCTTAACTTTAGAGGTTAGGTCTGAATTTATGTTGCTCTGCTTGAGGGTACATCATTTATGTTAGAGTGATTCATCATGATTAAAGAAAGAATATTAGTAATTTAAAAAATATGACGTGACATTAAAAGCATAAAAAACACATTCACAGAGATATACTTTATTAGAAATAGACTGATATGTTGTTGTTTTTTTTGTTTTTGTTTTGTTTTTCAGGGCCAATACTGATTATTAGTAGTCAAGGGGGCCGATAACCGATATTTGGAGCCGATATTCATTTGCAGTAAAAGGAAAAATATTCAAAATTTTTAATAATACAAACTCCAACACTTAACTTCATTTAAATGCCTTTAAGCAGATGTTTATTAAACAGCTTATCAGATTTGCAACATGTTAAAGTTTTTGTTTTTTTTTATCTTAGACAATAGACATTTGCTTTAAAATTCTTACAAAAAGTTCAGGGAGCTAACAGTTAAAGTTAAATGAAAACTTAAACAAATAAATAGCTCCCTAAAGTTTTCTAGAGTAATTAAATATATGGTTTCTCTCTGGACCTTCTCCATTTGGCAAAACTTTTTCTCCTCTCTGCCGTGTGCGTGAGCACTGTGCATGCACTGCTTTCACTGCTGAGTGGCTGTTAGCCGTGGCTCTGCGTGTAACCAGAGCGAGTAACCAATCAGACGGCGCTGTGGGTGGGACAAAGCTGGAGACAGAGTAGTAACAGCAGGCAAAGAGGCGCGGCTGCATCCGAGCCAAAATAACCCAGTTTTAAATTGATCTCTTATCGGCCGTTGGATAAAAAAAAAAGGCCGATGCCAATATGCGTCAAAATGCTGAATATCGGCACCGATATTCGGTCCATCGCTACACTTTTTTCTGCCTAAAGGTAAGCGTGTTTTTAGTATTTCATAAATCCCTGTCCATGCATGAAACAAAATTTTACATTTCATTAAGGTTACTGTATACTATAAAATACACACAAACACTCCACTAATTAAATTGTGACTATAAAAACACTAATAGGCGAGTAACTTTTGACAAACACTAACCACGGGGACCAGTGAGAAAAAAAAAAGTCAAGCCCTGTCCTCAGGTGTACTGAAGTCTGCATCTATGGAGCACAGAACTAGGTTGGCTGGTGCTTAGACAGGATAAAAATAATAATCTGACTATCATTAGTTGCCCTTTACCTATAATAGCCCTATACTAGGCCTTGTACGATATCAGCTGAACTCAGGTAAGAGACAAATGTCTTGAACTGCAGTTAATGTCACTGACTGGGTTTGGTCCACTGAAAAGAGAAACTCTGCAAACTAACCACAGCTGAGCTGGTGGAGAAAACAGAGACTCACCTTCACATTTGGTGCCATTGAGCTCAAACCCGACCGGACAGCTGTTGTTGCCTCTGCCTGCAACAGAAAACAGAAAACACTAAATGTAGAAAGATACATTTGTGCCCTCCACTAAACATAGCAGAGGCCTTGATAAAATCTGCGGTGATGTTATGTCGCTGTTTTGGAGACTTGACCCTGAGACCTGATTAACTTCTGCAGTTCTCCAGAAGAGGTTTTCCACAGATACATTATTTTAAGTAATAAACCCTGACACACTAATGCAGAGAAGTCACACACTGTTTCACAATTTTCATTTTTAAAATAAAACTGTGGTGTGTTTCCAGCTGTGTTTTATTTTTTAATGGAGTTTTTTGTTAATATTTGTAAAAACTTCTCACACTCACAGTGATGGATAAAAACAGAGGCTTTCTTATTTGTTTTCCAAAAGATAATCGTGTTTATTCTGGATGAAAACTCATTTGTCCCGTTGTGTGACCCCTGTCCGTGCGGCGGTGGTGGGGTCCGCTCGTGAACGGAGCAGAAGCGAGTTCAGTCCCAGGAGCGGCATTCCTCCAGCGTGAGTCAGAGCCATCGGTGACTCAGATACTGTCCGTCTTACATAAGCAGGACTCTCTAATGCTCTGTAAATACTCCCAGATAAACCCCGATAAACAAGAGTTCCAGCTGCAGGAGCCGTTCAGCTGCGCACGGCGACGCGGCGCTCCAAAAACCAGCAGAGAGGAGGTTTCTGTAGCTGTCCTGTCACATAAACAGAGAGGGCATCTGGTGTAAAACCCTCAGGCCTGGGGGTGGGGGAGTGTTAGAGCAGTGGTTTGGGAGTCAGACTCTAATAGGTAGTGAGCTAAAACCCAGCACGGACCACCAACCCTGGGGCAGCGGTCTCCCAGACACTTCCTCCTACTCCTCTCCCGAGCCAGAGGAGTTCACAGGAGAGAGTTAACGCTGGAAGCCATGAACAGCCACATAAACAAAAGCCACATTTTTTTCCTACTTTTTTGTATACCGTATTTTCCGCACTATAAGGCGCGCCTAAAAGCCTTTAATTTTCTCAAAAACCGACAGTGCGCCTTATAATCCGATGCGCCTTATATATGGATCAATGTTGGTTAATTATGGCTACCGTATTCAGGGGGCGTCGCCGAAGTGACCGCAGTAAAAACGGTAAAGGGGAATTCCAGTCCCAGCTGTTCATGTGTGCCATAGGCGTGTTTATGGATCCTGCCGCAAAAGAACAAGGAGGCGTGGCCTTTGCTCCATCTCAGTAGAAGAGTTGTGACATTGAGGGGACAGAAAACTGAGCGCTCGAACGCTGTTCATGTAGCTTTGAACTGCGACAAATGGAGTTGGAAATACATTGTTTTCAACGAGGGAGTTGTAAGAACGCTGGTTTGTATTCTATTAATAAAGTTTGACTGACTGACTTATCTGACTGTTTTATTGACATTCCCTTTAGCGCAGCGCCATCTAGTGGATGCGCCTTATAATGCGGTGCGCCCTATATATGAAAACAGTTTTAAAATAGGCCATTAATTGAAGGTGCGCCTTATAATCCGATGCGCCTTATAGTGCGGAAAATACGATAAATCTTTTAATCAACTTGTCCCTGATCATAAATACCTAATATTTACTTATTTTCAGAATTGTAACTCTTTTTATGCCAGTGTATGTAATAGTAGCTACTTTTTTTTTTTAAAACACACAAAAAACAAGGTATTTTCAATATTCCCAAAGTAAAGTGGATTTTTCTAGGTTGGATTATTTCAGCCTTGGGTATGTCAGAGATCACCAACATTTATTTAGGTGGATTTGGGATTTTCTTTGTACAATAGTAACAAAAAGTTACATTGCTCAAACATGTCCCTGTCACAAAAGTAAAAAATAATAATAAGTTAATATTTTTTTCTACTTTTTTTACATAAATCTTTTAATCATTGTGTGCCCTGACTGTTATGGAAAACAAGTACAAAAAATATGAATGTATACATTTTTTATGATGGATTGTGACGGAGGACACTTTTGTCACTGAATAACCTAACTTTGTAAAATTGGGGTATAGAGTTTAATGGTTGTGGGGACTTTTGCAGTAAAATAGTGAGAGTTTTTAATACTTTCTGAGACCCTGCGTGTGTTCAGTGTTGTGAGCGTCGCACCTGCGTGGTGTGGACACAGCTCACAGTCGCTGATGCCCCAGGCCTTCCCTATCCCTCTGCAGCAGGTGTCTCTGCTCCTCAGGCCGGGCAGAGGAGAGCTGCACTGAAAAACACAGAGCAGTCACATCAGAACCACTCCACACACGATACTATCCACACAGAGGAGCGCTGCGCTGAAAAACACACAACACACCTAAACCCACAGTCAAACACGCAACTCCTATGTTGAACTTTACATTACATAAATAAACCTTCATGCCAGAGAAAATGCCAGGGGTAACAATAAAGAGAATAAAATAAATAACAAAAAAAAAAGGAAAAAACAAGAGTAAACACTGAGATCAGCAGTAGATTATTAGAACATACAGTTAAAGAGGCCATATTTACTAAGACGGTTCTAAATGGCGAATTTGCTGTTTGTGAGCGTGTTGTGTGTGATGTACGAAGAGAAACTGCTGCTGCAAATCTGATACGGAAATGAGAATTTAGCCTGAGCGTAAGACGCAGCAGTAACAGGACAACACTGCTCAGCTCTGACTGCAGCCTTCCTACAGCGACGCAGCGCAGAGGTCAAGCTCAGAGTCCAGCCTCAAACACCACTCACTGAACACTCAATATGTTTTTGACGGATAATAACTTCATTGTATTTTACTTTCTTCTGTTAACTTTGCGTAGTCTGGCCTTGTTAAATCCTTGTCTCCTGTGATTCTGGCTCTGAGCAGAGTCAGGTGACTTCATCCCCCTCTGTGTGAGACTGGACAGAGAGGAAAAGTAAAGTCATATTCCCTGCCGGTCAGAGCCAGTAACCCTTCAAACAATTACACAAACTGTATCAGGTAGCAGCCTCTATGCAGTGCTGATGGTGACTAAATAAATATAACAATTAAAAAAATATTTTGATGTCCTTCACTTGATCCAGAGCCAAATCCACACAGCGCAGCCTTGAGCCTCTGTGAGACGTCACGTAGGCTTTACACAGCGTTTAAAGACTTTTCCGTCACCGTAAGGAGTTAAAAGGACAGGAACAGACTGAAAGCCCAGAGACAGGAGCTGTAAAAGGCTGCAGTTCAGTGGAATACGAGTGAGAACCAAGGCAAAAAAGCCTCAGGTAGGCCCCCCTTTGTTTCCTCCGCCTTCAAATCAACACATTACTGTTGTATCTTTGTAAATGAGGCCTGTTAAAGCATGAGATCTTATTTTCAATGTCTCATCTGTGCACTAAAAGCTGCACTCTTTCCTCTGCAAAACTTCTGCACCTGCTCCTCCAATGTGGTAAAGTTACAGCACTTTTAGCTCCGTACCCTGATAAATCAAATAACAACCGCAAAGCAACTTCATTTGCATTTCCTTTGCCTTGAATGTTGTGTGTTCTGGTGAGAACATTTTGTTTTACACATTCATTGAGTCACAGGAGCAAAATCTGCGCTGCGTTCGTTCAGCTCCTGTGAGACACTTTTAGCTCGACTTATTCATTTAGAGAGCAGCAAACCTCTGAGAAATCTGGCCCTAAAAGTCTTAACAGCTCTGGGGTTTGAAGAGGACTGTATGGCTTCTGCGTACTGTTGTATTTCAATCAAACAGAGCTTGAATGAGTTTTTTTTTTAGAGAGAGTCACGTGATCAACAGCAAAAGAAAAATAGTGAGTGTCCAAATCTTTCACAAAATGAGTGCACTACACTACAGCCTTAGCCTCATCCTACAGTCACAAGATGGCCGCCGGAACTGCCACCGAAGCGCTTGCCATGTCCGCTCTAGTGTTCTATTTCTATGGTTCAGGTGAGTAGTCCCGCAGGGGTCAGAGGTCACAGACGGACAGGGTCTGTCCGTCTGTGACCTCTGACCCCCGTGGGACTACTCACCTGTCCGTTTGTGACCTCTGACCCCTGCGGGACTACTCACCTGTCCGTTTGTGACCTCTGACCCCTGCGGGACTACTCACCTGTCCGTTTGTGACCTCTGACCCCTGCGGGACTACTCACCTGTCCGTCTGTGACCTCTGACCCCTGCGGGACTACTCACCTGTCCGTCTGTGACCTCTGACCCCTGCGGGACTACTCACCTGTCCGTCTGTGACCTCTGACCCCCGTGGGACTACTCACCTGTCCGTCTGTGACCTCTGACCCCTGCGGGACTACTCACCTGTCAGTCTGTGACCTCTGACCCCTGCGGGACTACTCACCTGTCAGTCTGTGACCTCTGACCCCCGTGGGACTACTCACCTGTCAGTCTGTGACCCCTGACCCCTGCGGGACTACTCACCTGTCCGTCTGTGACCTCTGACCCCTGCGGGACGACTCACCTGTCCGTCTGTGACCTCTGACCCCCGTGAGACTACTCACCTGTCCATCTGTGACCCCTGACCCCTGCGGGACTACTCACCTGTCCGTCTGTGACCTCTGTGGGACTACTCACCTGTCCGTCTGTGACCTCTGACCCCTGCGGGACTACTCACCTGTCCGTCTGTGACCTCTGACCCCTGTGGGACTACTCACCTGTCCGTCTGTGACCTCTGACCCCTGTGGGACTACTCACCTGTCCGTCTGTGACCCCTGCGGGACTACTCACCTGTCCGTCTGTGACCCCTGCGGGACTACTCACCTGTCCGTCCTTGACCTCTGTGGGACTACTCACCTGTCCGTCTGTGACCTCTGACCCCTGCGGGACTACTCACCTGTCCGTCCTTGACCTCCCTGAAGCAGTACTTGAAGCCTGAGTACTGAGAGTAGGTCCCGGTGCCTGTGATGGTCTGAGCCTGGACGCCCCTGGAGACCGGAGCAGGAAACCCCGCTGACCCCGAGGTGGCGGCCCCCGCAGACCGGACCGAGGCCCCGGGGACCTGAAGCAGAGACAAACATTAGTCCCCCAGACCAGGCGGAGCCGGACGGGACGGCAGCGGTCCTGGACTCACCTGGAGGACCTGGTGGACCTTGACGCTTGCCTCTGGAGGATGTTGAACTCTGACCTTCACCAGGCGAGGGCCGGGAGCTGCACGGGACACAGAGAAGAGGAGAACACCGGTGTTACAACGAATATGGAGCAACGAAAACACAGGGCAGGGCCTTTCTGTGGCGGCAAATCTGGAGAGGGGTCCAGTTTGGCTCTGCAGACCAGGATCCTGGAGCGGGGTCCAGCTTGGTTCTCCAGACCAGGATCCTGGAGCGGGGTCCAGCTGATCCTGACAGGTTAAACTCCAGAGACCAGTGCTGTAGTCCAGACCGTACTAATCAAGACCAAGTCCAGTCCAAGTCGAGTCCAGAGTGAACGGAGAGCGAGACTTTTAGGGTTCGAGACCAAGGCAAACCAAGAGCAGGTCAGGCCCCTTAGCTCAGTAGGTTAGGTTTGTTAGCTCAGTAGGTGAGGTCTGTTAGCTCAGTAGGTGAGGTCTGTTAGCTCAGTAGGTGAGGTTTGTTAGCGCATTAGGTGAGGTCTGTTAGCTGTTAGCTCAGTAGGTGAGGTCTGTTAGCTCAGTAGGTTAGGTCTGTTAGCTCAGTAGGTTAGGTCTGTTAGCTCAGTAGGTGAGGTTTGTTAGGTCATTAGGTGAGGTCTGTTAGCTGTTAGCTCATTAGGTGAGGTCTGTTAGCTGTTAGCTCAGTAGGTGAGGTCTGTTAGCTCAGTAGGTGAGGTCTGTTAGCTCAGTAGGTGAGGTCTGTTAGCTCAGTAGGTGAGGTCTGTTAGCTCAGTAGGTTAGGTTTGTTAGCTCAGTAGGTTAGGTTTGTTAGCTCAGTAGGTGAGGTCTGTTAGCTCAGTAGGTGAGGTCTGTTAGCTCAGTAGGTTGTCGTGTTACCTCCAGTTTCCGGGTTGGGTCCCAGCGGCAGCACGAACTCGGACCGGGTCAGCTCCTGATTGGTGGAGAGCAGAGCGGGCCTCGCGATCTCATTGGTCGTCGATGGAGAGGCCTGGGTGCGGTTCACAGACGAGGCGTTCGAGGACACCGGGATCTGACAGAACTTCCCGGTGAAGTTCGGGGGACAGAGACAGCGGTCCTTCTGCAGACACAGCCCTCCGTTCTTACACAGCAGCGGACACAGGACTGGAACGACACAGCGACACAAACATTCACTTCCTGAGCTAACGATGGAAACTGCACCGTTCTCTTTCTTCACTCCATAAACACTCGCATTAAAATTTGAAAAGCTAAGACCTTAAAAACAAAACTTTTGAAACTTGCTGAAAGCCAGTCTCACGGCTCTACGTAGAAACGTGAAACCAGGAAGTGCCGACGGCGTCTCTGCTGACGGGGTCTCCGAGGCCCAGCCGCAGGGGCCCTCTGCTGACGGGGTCTCCGAGGCCCAGCCGCAGGGGCTCCGGGTGCTGCTGGGCTCAGACTTCAGTGTCAGGTGCTCTGTTGAACCACAGTACCCAGGAGGCTCCTTCCAGCTCATCTCTCCCACTGTGGACCCGGCTCAGAACCGCACCCTGCCGGCCGTCAATCACTCCGCCCACTTCCTGTTCTCTGACGGCGGCCCCGCCCACAAAGGAGGCTACGCCTGCGTTTACCATCTCCAGGTTTTCTCCCATAACTTCTCCTCTCAGAGCCACAGCCTCTATCTCTCTCTCGGAGGTAAGTTCTTCTGGTTTTTCCTTCAGAGCCGTGATAATAATGGTTTAAAAAGGCCTCATGTCTCTGTCTCCATGTGATGTGTTCCAGCCTTGGACTCTGAGCTGATCATCAGAGCGCTGCTCATTCTCCTGCTGACGCTCATCTATATCCCTGCTCTGTACTACTACTGTAAGGTACTGGCCCCTGGAGCACCATGAGGGCCCCTCAGGGTCAGGGACATTACACTAGGGCCCCTCAGGGTCAGGGACATTACACTCGGGCCCCTCAGGGTCAGGGACACTACACTAGGGCCCCTCAGGATCAGGGACATTACACTAGGGCCCCTCAGGGTCAGGGACATTACACTAGGGCCCCTCAGGGTCAGGGACATTACACTCGGGCCCCTCAGGACCAGTCTCAGGGCTTAGACCTGGTTCAGTCCTGACTGTATAAAATATGTACAGTGTTCTTTGTCCTGTTGTTCAGGCCACCAGGGGTCGCCAGAGGAGACGACAGAGGGCCTCTCCCTGAAGACCACACTGTGAGAGAAGAAGCACCTCTGGTCTAGTCCTGGTCTAGTCCTGGTCTAGTCCTGTTGTAGTCCTGGTCTAGTCCTGGTTTAGTCCTGGTTTAGTCCTGGTCTAGTCCTGGTGTGTTATAATATGTTGCATTATTACAGATCCTGTATATTTGTGTATTTGTAAGGTTCCATTTGTTTTTGTTATGTTTTTGTTTTGTTTTTGTTATGTTTTTGTTTTGTTTTTGTTTTGTTTTTGTTTTGTTTTTGTTTTGTTTTTGTTTTGTTTTTGTTATGTTTTACAGTAAACTTGTCCTGAGGATCCCAGGTTTTATTCAGTAACGAGAGAACTCAGGTTCTGTTTAACTTTTATTTAAAGTCTCTGTCTTCTCCAAACGTCCTCCTCCTCTGTCTCCGTGTTCTAATGCTGTTCCTCATCAGGAACAGACCTGGAGCTGGGTTCTGTTTCAGTAATCCTGTATTCTCTGGTACTGAGTTTCTGAGGCCTCAGAATGCTCGGTTCCACCACAAAGCCCCGCCCACTCCAGGAAGCACTGACCAATCAACAACAAGCCCTCTGCATCCAGTCTGCTCTCAGTTATTTATCCAAAAACAAACATGTTTTTAAAGTCTGTAAACAAGCTGTTGTTCTCCAGGAGACCAAGACTGGTTTAAAAATATAAATAACAGCAGATTATAGTTCCTTTAAAGTTTTGTTTTTGCGGTTGAATGTACTAATGTGATATGACGTGTTGAATTTAGCATCTGTAAATAATATCTAAAATATGTGAATAATAACTGGCTTTTACGTCATTATTACAGACAACAGACAAAAAGGTTTCATCAGAGTTTGGTACAAAGAGTTTGCAAATGTAAATACAAAATCAAATGTGTTTTCTGTGCAGGAAATAAATTACATTATCTTGAAAAATAAAATAATTTCATTGGTTCATAATTTTAGAAACAACTCTAAAAGTAAAAAAGTCAGTGTGAAACAACAGATGGATAATGTTGTGGCATGATCTGAACACAAGTATTTTGAGTTAACCAGTGTTAACTTTGACAACAAAAGTTTAATTTAATTTTAGTCTAAAATTCTATTTAGATTTTAGTCAAGATTTAGTCATGTGATTCCTTTTAGTTTGTCTAGTTTTAGTCAACTAAATCTACAGCAGATTTACCCAGATATTTATTTGTCTATTTAACAATATTTATCTATTTTTTGTATAATGGCACTGGGATGAAGTGGGAGAGGGAACAGGGCTGAGGTGGAGGCGCGCTGCAGGTGCCAGCATCGTAATAAACCCTGGCTGATGCCACGGCCGAGGTGGTGCCAGGGTTTCTGTGAGCCAGGCTGCCGGCTTTTGGCTCTCTGACCAATAAAATTAATGATTTTTTTATAAAGAAAAAAAAAAGAGATTTTGTGAGAAATTTTATGACATGTTGGTTATTTATCATGACACTGTTGAGCTTTACAATATATTAGATTAGATTAGATTAGAGTCTAAAAAGCTCATGAAAAGCCTTACATAATAAAAAGCTAAACATTTATTTTACTTAGCGTGCCTGAATGCATCATCTCCCAGGTAACGCATGACTTTCCTCTCTCTGTGCTCCGTCAAACTTTCCAAGGGAACCGTGGCCTAAGAATGAGTGAAGATTATGATCAGAGCTAGGATTAATCTGTGAACCACCTGAGTTAAACCAAACTGCAGCGGTCTCCATGATGAGTTCCTCTGTGCCCGACCCGCTCTGAAAGCATCAAAGCCTGGCTCCGCCTCCGGGATGAGTCGTTCTTTTTGGTGTCTTCAGTGAGTGCCTAGTGCCTAAACTATTTTTTTTGTGGTTAGGAAACAAAAGAATCTCTCGGCTCGTGGAGCGCTGTGTGTGGCGCGGGAGGATGTGCCTCCAGTCTCCAGTATGTATTTACACAGCACTGGTCACTCAGCTTCAGAGCTAAAACTAGCACTAGCCCTGCTATAGTGGAGCACTCATGCATGGTCTGCGTAAGGACGGACAGGTGAGAGGGTCGCTCTCATGGATCCACGTGCACGGACTCGTGCCAGGAGTTGGCTGTGGCCGCATCTGTTGTGTCTGATTCTTCTTGTTTGTGCTAAAAAAGCTTGATGTTAGTGCACTGTAAGCTAATTATACATCCATCATCAGTGTTTGTCACCTCGCACTCGTGCCCAGAGCACACACTTTGTTCTCCCCAGGACTAAATTAAAATAAACTTTTCTCTCCGCCTGCGTGCCCCAGTGCTCTGTGCATTTGGACTCACGCACGCTGTCTAATCATCACTTTGTGCTGTGCATTATTGTATCTGTGTGTAAATTAAGGCATTACCTTTTAGATTTATTCACTCACTAATGCACAGATGACTGTTTTATGTTATTAACTGATTCAGTTATGTGTTTAGCCTATTTAAATGAATGACTGACCGCAACCTCTGGGCGGTACACACCTTCAGTCCTCACTGATTACTTTTAGTTAGTTTTCAACCACAAAAATATGTTGATGAAAACTATGACGAAATATATTCATCAACAAAATTAGCACTGCTGGTGAGCAGGAGAGGACCTCTGCAGGTGAGTGGTGAGCAGGAGAGGACCTCTGCAGGTGAGTGGTGAGCAGGAGAGGACCTCTGCAGGTGAGAGGTGAGCAGGAGAGGACCTCTGCAGGTGAGAGGTGAGCAGGAGAGGACCTCTGCAGGTGAGAGGTGAGCAGGAGAGGACCTCTGCAGGTGAGAGGTGAGCAGGAGAGGACCTCTGCAGGTGAGTGGTGAGCAGGAGAGGACCTCTGCAGGTGAGAGGTGAGCAGGAGAGGACCTCTGCAGGTGAGTGGTGAGCAGGAGAGGACCTCTGCAGGTGAGCGGAGGTGAGCAGGAGAGGAGGTGAGCAGGAGAGGACCTCTGCAGGTGAGTGGTGAGCAGGAGTGGACCTCTGCAGGTGAGTGGTGAGCAGGAGAGGACCTCTGCAGGCGAGTGGTGAGCAGGAGAGGACCTCTGCAGGTGAGTGGTGAGCAGGAGAGGACCTCTGCAGGCGAGTGGTGAGCAGGAGAGGACCTCTGCAGGTGAGAGGTGAGCAGGAGAGGACCTCTGCAGGTGAGTGGTGAGCAGGAGAGGACCTCTGCAGTGGTCAGTGGTGACCTTTCTGCGCTGAGGTCGCTGGTGTTTGTTGTTTGTCGGTGAAAGTGTCAGCTCGGAGCTGCCCTCTACACAAACAGCACAGACATTTCCTACTTCCTGTCTGACAGGAAGTGGGCATTGTTTCCCACAGTTCCCCGAGAACCTGCAGCTCTCCTTATCTTAAATATGTCCAGAGAGAGAGGCTGGCATCAGAAGTGGGTCAAGTTCAAGTCTAATCTGCCCCCGGCAGGATCCCGGTGTAAACAGGTCACCGACACTGAGGTCAGAGGTGGAGGAGGGCGTCGCCACAGTGACTCACCTGCCCCCGGTCTGCAGTGATACAGAGCTGACAAAGGTTTTCTGCTGAGTTACGCTGGCTTGGGACCGGCACAAAGCGTGCGCTGGCCTGTGACCCCCTGTGACTGGATTACCTGAGTACAAGTACTGACGAGAGTAAAAGTAAAAAGTATTGATGTAAAGTTTACAGGCTAGCTCCAGGTTTGTTCTCATGAAATTTAAGACATTTTTGGTTTTGTTTTAAGGTGAAGTAACTCAAGTTCTGCAATAAAAATCTCAAAATGGAATCATAAATTTCAGTGGTAACAGCATTTCCTGTATTGTGAGGATGTGTGTTTTGCAACAAATGTACAACAATAAACAGCTCATTAAACAACAGACTTAGCTTTAAAACCTTACTAAATAAAAGCACATTTGAGTGGGTGACTTTCAGATTTTTGTAAAACCACGATGGAAAGAATTTGTTGCCAAATTCACATCCAACTCACAACAAAGACTTCTCTGTTGTTACTTACAAAGTATTGATCTAAAATATATTTCTGAGAAGCACAACTCTGACTCCCATTGACTTTTTGAAAAATCCATATATTAAGAGTTTAAAAGCTCAGCAGGAACTAATCAGCTCTGTGGCACAACAACAATCGCACGATTACTTTCTCAAAAACATGAACTAAAACTTGAAAATTCAACAAAATGTGTTTGTAACGTTGCCGTTGACACATTTACAGCTACATTATTCTTTTTATGATGATTTCCCCAGAGCTGAGCAGTGATGAAAAACACATCACAGCAACAAACCTGACTCCTCCTCCAGCACTGCTCCTCCTCTGTACCATCACTGTCCCTCCTCTGTACCCATCACTGTCCCTCCTCTGTACCATCACTGTCCCTCCTCTGTACCATCACTGCTCCTCCTCTGTACCATCACTGTCCCTCCTCTGTACCCATCACTGTCCCTCCTCTGTACCATCACTGCTCCTCCTCTGTACCATCACTGTCCCTCCTCTGTACCTCACTGTCCCTCCTCTGTACCATCACTGTCCCTCCTCTGTACCCATCACTGCTCCTCCTCTGTACCTCACTGTCCCTCCTCTGTACCTCACTGTCCCTCCTCTGTACCATCACTGTCCCTCCTCTGTACCATCACTGTCCCTCCTCTGTACCATCACTGCTCCTCCTCTGCTCCCTCTGACCCTCTCCTCTGCATCCTCTTCTCTCACACAAACTAACTTCCTCTGCTCTGTCTCTACTCCCTTACACCTCATCTGTGGTCTTCCTCTAGGCCTCCAGCCTCATCCTTCTACCATATACCCACTGTCCCTCCTCTGTACCATCACTGTCCCTCCTCTGTACCTCACTGTCCCTCCTCTGTACCATCACTGTCCCTCCTCTGTACCATCACTGTCCCTCCTCTGTACCATCATTGTCCCTCCTCTGTACCTCACTGTCCCTCCTCTGTACCTCACTGTCCCTCCTCTGTACCCTCACTGTCCCTCCTCTGCACCATCACTGTCCCTCCTCTGTACCTCACTGTCCCTCCTCTGTACCTCACTGTCCCTCCTCTGTACCCATCACTGTCCCTCCTCTGTACCATCACTGTCCCTCCTCTGTACCATCACTGTCCCTCCTCTGTACCTCACTGTCCCTCCTCTGTACCATCACTGTCCCTCCTCTGCACCCATCACTGTCCCTCCTCTGCAACCATCACTGTCCCTCCTCTGTACCATCACTGTCCCTCCTCTGTACCCATCACTGTCCCTCCTCTGTACCCATCACTGTCCCTCCTCTGTACCCATCACTGTCCCTCCTCTGTACCATCACTGTCCCTCCTCTGCAACCATCACTGTCCCTCCTCTGTACCATCACTGTCCCTCCTCTGTACCATCACTGTCCCTCCTCTGCAACCATCACTGTCCCTCCTCTGTACCATCACTGTCCCTCCTCTGTACCCATCACTGTCCCTCCTCTGCACCCTCACTGTCCATCCTCTGTACCCATCACTGTCCCTCCTCTGTACCATCACTGTCCCTCCTCTGTACCATCACTGTCCCTCCTCTGTACCCATCACTGTCCCTCCTCTGTACCATCACTGTCCCTCCTCTGTACCATCACTGTCCCTCCTCTGCACCCATCACTGTCCCTCCTCTGCAACCATCACTGTCCCTCCTCTGTACCATCACTGTCCCTCCTCTGTACCCATCACTGTCCCTCCTCTGTACCCATCACTGTCCCTCCTCTGTACCATCACTGTCCCTCCTCTGTACCCATCACTGTCCCTCCTCTGTACCATCACTGTCCCTCCTCTGCAACCATCACTGTCCCTCCTCTGTACCATCACTGTCCCTCCTCTGTACCCATCACTGTCCCTCCTCTGTACCCATCACTGTCCCTCCTCTGTACCATCACTGTCCCTCCTCTGTACCTCACTGTCCCTCCTCTGTACCATCACTGTCCCTCCTCTGTACCATCACTGTCCCTCCTCTGCACCCTCACTGTCCCTCCTCTGTACCCATCGCTGTCCCTCCTCTGTACCCATCACTGTCCCTCCTCTGTACCATCACTGTCCCTCCTCTGTACCCATCACTGTCCCTCCTCTGTACCTCACTGTCCCTCCTCTGTACCCTCACTGTCCCTCCTCTGCACCCTCACTGTCCCTCCTCTGTACCATCACTGTCCCTCCTCTGTACCCATCACTGTCCCTCCTCTGCACCCTCACTGTTCCTCCTCTGTACCCATCACTGTCCCTCCTCTGTACCATCACTGTCCCTCCTCTGTACCCATCACTGTCCCTCCTCTGCACCCATCACTGTCCCTCCTCTGTACCCATCCCTGTCCCTCCTCTGTGCCCTCACTGTCCCTCCTCTGTACCATCACTGTCCCTCCTCTGTACCCATCCCTGTCCCTCCTCTGTACCCTCACTGTCCCTCCTCTGTACCATCACTGTCCCTCCTCTGTACCATCCCTGTTCCTCCTCTGTACCCATCACTGTCCCTCCTCTGTACCCATCACTGTCCCTCCTCTGTACCCTCACTGTCCCTCTGTACCCATCCCTGTTCCTCCTCTGTACCCATCACTGTCCCTCCTCTGTACCCTCACTGTCCCTTCTCTGTACCCATCCCTGTTCCTCCTCTGTACCCATCACTGTCCCTCCTCTGTACCATTATTGTCCCTCCTCTGTACCCATCACTGTCCCTCCTCTGCACCCATCACTGTCCCTCCTCTGTACCCATCACTGTCCCTCCTCTGTACCATTATTGTCCCTCCTCTGTACCCATCACTGTCCCTCCTCTGCACCCATCACTGTCCCTCCTCTGTACCCATCACTGTCCCTCCTCTGTACCATCATTGTCCCTCCTCTGTACCACCACTGTCCCTCCTCTGTACCCATCACTGTCCCTCCTCTGTACCCTCACTGTCCCTCCTCTGTACCTCACTGTCCCTCCTCTGTACCATCACTGTCCCTCCTCTGTACCCATCCCTGTTCCTCCTCTGTACCCATCACTGTCCCTCCTCTGTACCATCACTGTCCCTCCTCTGCACCATCACTGTCCCTCCTCTGTACCCATCACTGTCCCTCCTCTGCACCCTCACTGTCCCTCCTCTGTACCCATCCCTGTCCCTCCTCTGTACCCTCACTGTTCCTCCTCTGTACCCTCACTGTCCCTCCTCTGCACCCATCACTGTCCCTCCTCTGTACCATCACTGTCCCTCCTCTGTACCCATCACTGTCCCTCCTCTGCACCCATCACTGTCCCTCCTCTGTACCATCACTGTCCCTCCTCTGTACCATCACTGTCCATCCTCTGTACCCATCACTGTTCCTCCTCTGTACCCTCACTGTTCCTCCTCTGTACCATCACTGTCCCTCCTCTGTACCCTCACTGTTCCTCCTCTGTACCATCACTGTCCCTCCTCTGTACCATCATTGTCCCTCCTCTGTACCATCACTGTCCCTCCTCTGTACCCATCCCTGTCCCTCCTCTGTACCTCACTGTCCCTCCTCTGTACCATCACTGTCCCTCCTCTGTACCCATCCCTGTCCCTCCTCTGTACCATCCCTGTCCCTCCTCTGTACCATCACTGTCCCTCCTCTGTACCCATCCCTGTCCCTCCTCTGTACCTCACTGTCCCTCCTCTGTACCATCCCTGTCCCTCCTCTGTA
This sequence comes from Bostrychus sinensis, assembly GCA_020698575.1. Classification (NCBI taxonomy): domain Eukaryota; kingdom Metazoa; phylum Chordata; class Actinopteri; order Gobiiformes; family Eleotridae; genus Bostrychus; species Bostrychus sinensis. The sequence goes on along the minus strand of CM036245.1, from coordinate 1,051,968 downwards.
CCATCACTGTCCCTCCTCTGTACCATCCCTGTCCCTCCTCTGTACCTCACTGTCCCTCCTCTGTACCATCCCTGTCCCTCCTCTGTACCATCACTGTCCCTCCTCTGTACCCTCACTGTCCCTCCTCTGTACCCCTCACTGTCCCTCCTCTGTACCCATCACTGTCCCTCCTCTGTACCATCACTGTCCCTCCTCTGTACCTTCCCTGTCCCTCCTCTGTACCCATCACTGTCCCTCCTCTGTACCTTCCCTGTCCCTCCTCTGTACCTCACTGTCCCTCCTCTGTACCATCCCTGTCCCTCCTCTGTACCATCACTGTCCCTCCTCTGTACCCATCACTGTCCCTCCTCTGTACCATCCCTGTCCCTCCTCTGTACCTCACTGTCCCTCCTCTGTACCATCCCTGTCCCTCCTCTGTACCATCACTGTCCCTCCTCTGTACCATCACTGTCCCTCCTCTGTACCCATCACTGTCCCTCCTCTGTACCTCACTGTCCCTCCTCTGTACCATCCCTGTCCCTCCTCTGTACCTTCCCTGTCCCTCCTCTGTACCCATCACTGTCCCTCCTCTGTACCTTCCCTGTCCCTCCTCTGTACCTCACTGTCCCTCCTCTGTACCATCACTGTCCCTCCTCTGTACCCATCCCTGTCCCTCCTCTGCACCCATCCCTGTCCCTCCTCTGTACCCATCACTGTCCCTCCTCTGTACCTTCCCTGTCCCTCCTCTGCACCCATATATCCACTGTTTATTTCGAGGCCATTAAAAACAACATTTAAACTTCAAATAACAACCCGCGCTCCACTTCTGGGCCCTGATCCACCAGTTGGGAACCACTGAGCTACCTTTGCTTTAAATGAGCTGCAGCCCCGCGAGTGTGAGCCAAAGCCCGGAGCTGGATTAGCGAGCGTAAAGTCGTCAGCTGTTCGCAGACTGGCGTTAGCTCGGTCTGAGGCTGAGTGTGAGCAGTGGAAACGTCCTCAGAAGAATAGAAGAATACAGGCCCAGCGCGTGACCCAGTTGTGCCTCAGAAACAGATGGAGCGCATCAGGATCAGGAGCGAACGCTGGAGTTACGAGCAAACAACACGCAACACAGGAGAAATAGTGCATCAGACTGGACTCAAATATGAAAATACACTTTCACAGATCATTTAGAACATGTCCCATCACTGCACAGCGACTATCACAGCAGGAGGTATATTCTTTCTTCATCAGAATAAAACTTTTCATTATTGTGACAGTGCTCTGTGCTAAAGACGTCAGCAGGAAGTGTGAAGCTGCTTGTTTCTGACTGGAACCAAACACTGGTGTCAAATATTGTACAGAACAACACAGAAATCTGCTAAAGTCATGTTCATTTTTGTTGATCCAGTATTAAAAAGGCGTTAGGCAGTGAAACATCCATAGTTTCCTGTTCATTCATTTGTGTAAAGTCAAGATTGTCGTGGCCTCCTTAAATTTCCAAAAATCCCCTGCAGACCCACATCTATAGAACTTATCTCTAAAGGCGATCAAAGACTATGCCATGTTTTTTCCATATATTTTTATAAAAACAGTACAAACACAAAGTAATATTTTAAAACAAGCATAACTGTGATTATTTTCAAATGAGATTTTTTTTCTATGTACTTTTTTTTACCTAATATTTTCATTGACTGATTATCTTTTTATATTTTTGTATGTTTTATTTGTTGTTATGGACCAAAACCATGCGTCTGGAATAAAGAAAGGATTAAAACTGAATTGAAATACAGACAACCTCTGGAGGCCCCTGCAGATGATTTTTCCCACAATAAGGAATCTTTCTTCTGAGCCAAAACCGTGTCAGGTTTTCTTGTGACTTCAGAATCTAAGCCGCTGTAAAAGCTGAGCGTTAAAAAAGACTCTGATAGTGATGTCATGAGCGGGAGGCGGAGCCATTAAACTGATGCGGTCCATGTGTCTGAGCTCGGACCACATCAAAGTCTACACGGAGAGAGAGAGCTGCCGGCTGTTACCCAGAATGCAGCGCTGCGGGGCTGGACTACATTAGAGACGGGGCAGGTGCGGAGGCAGCTGCGCGGGTCCCAGGTCGCAGAGTTCACCCCCGTCACAGAAAATCAGCATTTCCTCTTCACATCACAGAGAAAGGCTTTTACATGAACACATTAAACCCACTGCACACAGACAGCAGCGCAGCAACTCTCCCTATCTTCATCATCACCACCTCATCACCACCTCACCTCATCACCACCTCGTCACCACCTCATCACCACCTCACCTCATCACCACCTCACCTCATCACCACCTCACCTCATCACCACCTCACCACCTCATCACCACCTCATCACCATCTCACCTCATCACCACCTCACCACCTCACCTCATCACCACCTCACCTCATCACCACCTCGTCACCACCTCATCACCACCTCACCTCATCACCACCTCACCTCATCACCACCTCGTCACCACCTCACCTCATCACCACCTCACCTCATCACCACCTCACCTCATCACCACCTCACCTCATCACCACCTCACCTCATCACCACCTCATCACCACCTCACCTCATCACCACCTCACCTCATCACCACCTCGTCACCACCTCACCTCATCACCACCTCATCACCACATCATCAACATCTCACCTCATCACCACCTCACCTCATCACCACCTCATCACCACCTCACCTCATCACCACCTCATCACCATCTCACCTCATCATCACCACCTCACCTCATCACCACCTCATCACCACAACCTCATCACCACCACCTCACCTCATCACCACTTCATCACCACCTCACCTCATCACCATCTCACCACCACCTCATCACCATCTCACCTCATCATCATCAGCTCTCACCACATCGCCTCATCACCACCTCACCTCATCACCATCTCACATCATCAGCTCTCACCACCTCACCTCATCACCACCTCACCTCATCACTACCTCATCACCATCTCACCTCATCATCAGCTCTCACCACCTCACCTCATGACCACCTCATCACCACCACCTCATCACCATCTCAGCTCATCACCACCTCACCTCATCACCACCTCATCACCATCTCACCTCCACCATCTCACCACCTCATCACCATCTCACCACCACCTCATCACAATCTCACCTCATCATCAGCTCTAACCACCTCACCTCATCACCACCTCACCTCATCACCACCTCATCACCATCTCACCTCATCACCACCTCACCACCACCTCATCACCATCTCACATCATCAGCTCTCACCACCTCACCTCATCACCACCTCATCACCATCTCACCACCACCTCATCACAATCTCACCTCATCATCATCAGCTCTAACCACCTCACCTCATCACCACCTCACCTCATCACCACCTCATCACCAGCTCACCACCTCACCTCATCACCATCTCACCTCATCACCATCTCACCACCACCTCATCACCATCTCACCTCATCACCACCTCACCTCATCACCACCTCAGCTCCTCACTCTTCTCCAGCTCTAAGTCACATGAGAGTTATTTACCTAAAGCTCCCTGTTCCTCTGTTTAACCATGTTACAATAAACAGACCTGGAGCAGTAGTTTGTCTTGGTCGTGGTTTAGACCTGGTTTAGACCTGGTTTAGTCCTGGTTTAGACCTGGTTTAGACCTGGTTTAGACCATGTATAGTCCTGGTTTAGTCCTGGTTAAGACCTGGTTTAGACCTGATTTAGACCATGTATAGTCCTGGTTTAGACCTGGTTTAAACCTGGTTTAGACCTGGTTTAGTCCTGGTTTAGACCTGGTTTAGACCATGTATAGTCCTGGTTTAAACCTGGTTTAGTCCTGGTTTAGACCTGGTTTAGACCTGGTTTAGACCTGGTTTAGTCCTGGTTTAGACCTGGTTTAGACCTGGTTTAGACCTGGTTTAAACCTGGTTTAGTCCTGGTTTAGACCTGGTTTAGACCTGGTTTAGACCTGGTTTAGACCTGGTTTAGTCCTGGTTTAGACCTGGTTTAGACCATGTATAGTCCTGGTTTAAACCTGGTTTAGACCTGGTTTAGACCTGGTTTAGACCTGGTTTAGACCTGGTTTAGTCCTGGTTTAGACCTGGTTTAGACCTGGTTTAGACCTGGTTTAGACCTGGTTTAGACCTGGTTTAGACCATGTATAGTCCTGGTTTAGACCTGGTTTAAACCTGGTTTAGTCCTGGTTTAGACCTGGTTTAGACCTGGTTTAGACCTGGTTTAGACCTGGTTTAGTCCTGGTTCAGACCTGGTTTAGTCCTGGTTCAGACCTAGTTTAGACCTAGTTTAGACCTAGTTTAGACCTGGTTTAGTCCTAGTTTAGACCTGGTTTAGTCCTGGTTTAGTCCTGGTTTAGACCATGCTTAGTCCTGGTTTAGTCCTGGTATAGACCTGGTTTAGTCCTGGTTTAGTCCTGGTTTAGACCATGCTTAGTCCTGGTTTAGTCCTGGTATAGACCTGGTTTAGTCCTGGTTTAGTCCTGGTTCAGAATATGGAACATTTAAATAATAAAGTCTTTGTAGGCAATGTGTTTTTTCACAGATCTCTGACAACGATGGTCTGATAAAATTCTACACCTGAAACCCTTCCATTATCTGGGCACCTACTGTGGCTGAGGCCTGCGGGGAATCAAACCCCTGACCTCCAGCAACAAAGGCTGTGAAACTAATGAAAAAAAAAATGACCAGAAAAGACCCAGCTGTGCACGTTTCAGCATCAGGAAAACCCAGAGACATAAGTTCTGACGACTCGTACTCACAGACTCTGAAGCCCTGCGCGTTCCCCTGCTCGGCTCCTCTCTGCCCATCGCTGCTGTACACCGTCCGGACGTCTCCCCGCTCGCACAAGTTTACGCAGCGCTCCTGAACGCACCGCACTTTGCACACGGTCGGCGTGAACATCACCTGGATCCTGTCCCTGTCCCCTCCGCTGTCCTCCTTCTGTCCAGCCGCTTCGTCCGGACGGCACAGAAGAACACACGAGAGCAAAAAACACAGCCGTGAGGCGCGAGGCAGCAACATCATCCTCTCACAGTTTCATGGTCACAAAAAAACAAAACCAAACTCCACGTCCCGTTGGTTTTAAAGAGCGGAGAAAGTCAGGAAGGAAGTGCAGTAAGTGGACAGGGCTGCACTGAGACGGAGAGCGCTGGGGCTGCACAGATAATTGGAAGCAGTGCTGTGGGCTCGGGTCCAAACTAAATGTTTCGCAGGGATCTCTCTCTCTTTTTCTCTGGTCCGGGCCAAACTGAGCGTGTGCAGAGCGGCGGCGATGATGCAACCGCTCAGAGGCTCAGGTTCCTCAGGACGGAGCTGAACTCACAACACTGCAGCGGGAGAGCGCAGGAATGCAGAGAGAGAGGGGCAGGTACGAGAGAGAGCGACGCGCTGAAGATGAAGGGAGGAAAAACTCTGTAATGTAGGAGGATTCTGACAGAGTCTCAGGATCATGCTTTGTTGCAGCGAGAGCGTGTTGCACAAGAGCAGCAACTGAATGAAACAATCACAGACTGATCAATAACTCCACTGCATTTCTTTACCGATCACGAGCGTCTGCAGTAACGCGGTCGCTGTATCGGTCTGAGGTGAAGAAGGCAAAGGTCAATCTACCGTATTTTCTGGACTATAAGTGGCACTCGCCAAAAAAATGCATAATGAAGAAGAAAAAAACTTATATAAGTCGCATTTTTGGGGGGAAATTTATTTTACAAAATGCGACACCAAGAACAGACATTTTATGTTGAAAGGCAAGTTATAGTAATAATAGAATAGAGAACAACAGCTGAATAGGTGTGCGCTATGCTAACGTAACACATTGATGGTTATTCAGCTACATGAAGCATAAACAACGAACTGAATAGGTGTCTCGTATGTTAACGTAATATATTAACAGTTATTCACATAACTATAGCATAAAGAACATAATATAACAAGTTCACCAAACTCACCATCTCACTCCTAATCGCTAAATCCTTTAAATTCTTCATCCTCGGTGTCGCTTCTGAACAACTCCGCCAACTCCGGAGGTAGACGAAGCGCCGCTTCCTCCTCTGCGTGGCTGTCGTCAGACTCAGCATCAGTTCCATTTCCAATTATTCCGCTCTTTCTCAGTTGTCTTTATAGCCTAAGTTGTTAGTGGTAATGTTTACATTTTAAATTGTCAGTGGTACAGGTGCAGCAGATGCTGGGACACAAGCCTAGAGCGCCCTCTAACCAACACCTGAAATATTTTAATATTTCATGTCGAGTATATGTCACAGCCCTAGGCAGACTATGAACAAAAGTACGACTTATAGTCCAGAAAACACGGTAAGTTCCTACTCTCACCTGAGTCATGACAGAGATAACAAGATCCCGGATACAAGCAGCAGAAATGAGTTTTCGCCACAGAGTGGCTGGGCGCTCCCTTAGAGATAGGGAGAGGAGCTCGGACTAGAGCCACTGCTCCACATCGAGAGGAGCAGCTGAGGCTCGGGCAAAAACAACGAGCCAAAGAACAGAAATAAAAGGGAAAATGTTGTTTTTAATTCAACTTGTGCTTGTGATAATCAGCCGTATTCAGAGAGAAAACAAGTGTTGTGGCAACTTTTCTAAAAATAAAGCTAGTGTATATAAGCAACTGCTGTTTAAGGTTTTACCTAAGTGTGGTCAGAACATTTCATTCTTAGTTCAGACTGGATTAAACACGAGTTAAGTGTTAAGTTAAGTTAAAGCTGGAGGAAGTGTCTGGGGTGAGGGAAATCTGGGCATCTCTGCTTAGACTGCTGCCTCCGTGACCCGGCCCTGGATAAACGACGGAAAATGGATGCAGTGACAGAGGACATGAAGTTAGTGGTGAGAGAGAAGAGGATGCAGAGGATTCACTGTGGACAGGAAACAGATCAGAGGAAGAAAGAAAGAAAGTTTTTACCTAAACACAGCGAAGACTGCAGCCTCACAACCAGAAACAGGTTCACAGCACAGGATTTAAACAACAGCAGATCAGGAGGACTGAACCTGACACATACTGTGACTTACTACAGAGTAACGTGAGTATAAGTAACTGCATACTGATGTGTATTTAACTTTAAAAACTCTATATTCAGCTTTTATTTATATTTCTAACCCAGTCCTGGTCTCCTCCTGAACAGCAGCAGCTTTTACAGACTTTAAAAACATTATGGGACTAAAAGAGAACGTTTTTAATAAGAACTCTACTGGAAGAAGAGAAGAGACCAGCAGAGGGCAGCAGAGTGTTCCAGTCTTTTGAACATAATCAAAGAAAAAAAGCCCTTCACTTCCTTAAACTTTGTGTAAAAAGTAAAAATGTCTGTGAGGAATCAGTGGAAACAGAGCTGTGATAAATGACTGAGAGCAGACTGGATGCAGAGGGCTCGTTGTTGATTGGTCAGTGCTTCCTGGAGTGGGCGGGGCTTCATGGTGGAACTGAGCGTTCTGAGGACTCAGAAACTCAGTACCAGAGAATACAGGATTACTCAAACAGAACCCAGCTCCAGGTCTGTTCCTGATGAGGGACATGGAGACAGAGGACGTTTGGAGAAGACAGACTTTAAATAAACCACAGGGTCACACAGGGAATAAACTGGCTTTTGTGAATAAAAACTGTGACCTAATCTAGCAGCAGGTTTATATTTTGAGAAGACCCCTCCCTGCTCCTGTCTGCGGCTCCGAGCCCGTGTGTCAGAGTCGGTGATGGATGGCTGTTTGTCCTCTGTCGCCTGTGCAGGAGGTGTTACAGAGACGGGTGTTGTGTTTGTGAATGAGCTCATGTCCTCAGCATCGACACAGAGCGGAGCAGGAAACAGGCAACAGGCCCCGGCCCAAACCTGACACAGTGAGGCTTTGTGTGAACCTGCTGTAGTTTACTCTGATTATTACAGATAAAGCACAAAGTGGGGAGAGCACGCACGAGAACCAGGACCTGCAGCCTGTACTGGAGCGGAGTGAGCCGAGTGTGAAGCAGCAGCACCTCCTCCCTCAGAGAGAGGCTGAGGAGCTCGGAGTAGAGCCACTGCTCCTCCTGATTGAGAGGAGCAGCTGAGACTCCCTGGGAAAGTGTTCCATAGGCTGGGTATAGTTAAATGATGAGTAAATGATACCTTTGTGGTATCAAAAGAAAGTTACAATACTACTGGTATCAAAAAAATTACTTTTACTCAGCACCAAGTTTCAGTTCCCAGTGGGAGCTTTAATGTTTCTTTGCATGAATCAAATAAATAACACAGAATAAATCATATAAACTACTGGTTTAACTCACAGCTAAGGATTTAGCTCCAAAAATGTGTCTGCTGTCCTATGACCTGGCTCCAGATAAAGTGGAAGAAGATGGAATATGAAACATTATCTGAGCCGGGACAGTTGTCCTGCGACTGTACCAAAGGCATGAGTTCACTTCTATAGAGCACTTACCAAAGCTTCACAGTGGGTCACGAGGGCTTCTCAAAAAATAAGTCTAAGCTAGGGCTGAATGATAATCGACACATAAAAAAAAAGAAAAACAAAACCTGATTAATTTGTGTGTAGCATAAATGCATTAAAAAGGTGTTGATGTGAGCGTTTGTGTTTAACTTTAAATATGAACCATTTTCATTTTTAAGTTTTGATCTAGAAACACAATGGACAGCTGTTTTTTTTATGTAAAGGACAACACAGAGACCTGAATGTAAGGGACACTGACGAATGACTGCACAGAGGAACACACCCACACTGACTGGTGTCTCATGTCCTCCTGTCTCCTACCTGCGCTAATGAGGACGGTGTCCCACCTGCGCTGATGAGGACGGTGTCCCACCTGCACTGATGAGGACGGTGTCCCACCTGCGCTGATGCTAATGGTGTCTCACCTGCGCTAATGAGGACGGTGTCCCACCTGCGCTGATGCTAATGCTGTCCTACCTGCGCTGATGAGGACGGTGTCCCACCTGCGCTAATGAGGACGGTGTCCCACCTGCGCTGATGAGGACGGTGTCCCACCTGCGCTGATGCTAATGGTGTCCCACCTGCGCTGATGCTAATGGTGTCCCACCTGCGCCGATGAGGACGGTGTCCCACCTGCGCTGATGCTAATGCTGTCCCACCTGCGCTGATGCTAATGGTGTCCCACCTGCGCTGATGCTAATGGTGTCCCACCTGCGCTGATGCTAATGGTGTCCCACCTGCGCCGATGAGGACGGTGTCCCACCTGCGCTGATGCTAATGCTGTCCCACCTGCGCTGATGCTAATGGTGTCCCACCTGCGCTGATGCTAATGGTGTCCCACCTGCGCTGATGCTAATGGTGTCCTACCTGCGCTGATGCTAATGGTGTCCCACCTGAGCTGATGCTAATGCTGTCCCACCTGCGCTGATGCTAATGGTGTCCTACCTGCGCTGATGAGGACAGTGTCCTACCTGCGCTGATGCTAATGGTGTCCCACCTGAGCTGATGCTAATGCTGTCCCACCTGAGCTGGTGCCGGGCTGATGCTAATGGTGTCCTACCTGCGCTGATGAGGACAGTGTCCTACCTGCGCTGATGCTACTGGTGTCCCACCTGAGCTGATGCTAATGCTGTCCCACCTGAGCTGATGCTAATGCTGTCCAACCTGAGCTGATGCTAATGCTGTCCCACCTGCGCTGATGCTAATGGTGTCCTACCTGCACTGATGAGGACAGTGTCCTACCTGTGCTGATGCTAATGCTGTCCCACCTGAGCTGATGCTAATGGTGTCCCACCTGAGCTGATGCTAATGCTGTCCAACCTGAGCTGATGCTAATGCTGTCCCACCTGAGCTGATGCTAATGCTGTCCAACCTGAGCTGATGCTAATGCTGTCCCACCTGAGCTGATGCTAATGCTGTCCAACCTGAGCTGATGCTAATGCTGTCCCACCTGCGCTGATGCTAATGGTGTCCTACCTGCGCTGATGAGGACGGTGTCCCACCTGCGCTGATGCTAATGCTGTCCAACCTGAGCTGATGCTAATGCTGTCCCACCTGAGCTGATGCGGACGGTGTCCCACCTGAGCTGATGCTAATGCTGTCCCACCTGAGCTGATGCTAATGCTGTCCCACCTGAGCTGATGCTAATGCTGTCCAACCTGAGCTGATGCTAATGCTGTCCCACCTGCGCTGATGCTAATGGTGTCCTACCTGCGCTGATGCGGACGGTGTACTGCCCCCTCTGGGTGTGGAAGACCTTCTCGCTGAACGGAGCTGGAGTCGTCGCCGCGGTGATGTTGTTGTTGATGTTTGTTGCCATGGAGACGGACCGGAGCTGACTCCGCTCCTTCTCGATGCGTCTCATGAGCAGGGCGGCCATCTTGTCTCCTCGTCCTCCCACAGCCTTCCTCAGGAGCAGGGACTGGAGCTCGCGAACACTGCAGCAGACAGAAAATAAACTCAGAGTAAAGACCGGGACACAGCGACCCAACGCCGAGCGCTCAGAGACAGGACGTCTCCTCACGTCTCCACTGGCGGGTAGTGACACACGAGGGTGTAGTGACACACGAGGGTGACCTGGAGCAATGAAGAGCGGCTTGTACTGAGTCTGTCCGACCACGCCAGACGCCCCGTTATTGGCCTGGGGTGTCCCCTCCTTAAAGTGGGACTGGACCTCACAGTGGACTCACCTGGACCTCACCTGAGAGCTGTTCTGTTCCTGGACTTCAGCCCAGGACCAACAGAACAAGATCTCAGATACAAGTCTCTGAAATGAGTTTCCTCCACAGGGGGTTGGTAATAAAAGCGTGCGGAGCTGTCAGGGAGGAGCTCAGAGTAGAATACCTCTGGATACTGTTAAACAATATCTCTGTGGTATCAACAGAAAAGTTACTATACTACTGGTGTCAATTTTTTTTTCAGTTCCTAGTGGGACCTTTAATGTTCCTTTGCATAAATCAAATAAAGAACAGAATAAATCATACACACTACGGGTTTAACTCACAGCTGAGAATTTAGCTCCAAAAATTGATCTTTTATTGAATATTGTTGTGTTTTATGATGGTAGAAGATGAATTAGCTCACCATAGGGATCAAAAAAAGTATCACTCAGGCACCGGTATCGAAAACCCAGGTATCGTTTAAGAACTGGGATCAAAAAAATGAGCTGAGGACCACTGTCTCAGAGCCTCCTGGACCCTCCCTAGTGCTCACTGAGAAAAGGCCTAGGACTCACCTTAACATAACCGCACAGAACATGCACAATAATCCTCCAGCGAGGACCAGGATCCTGGCTCAGACCTGGTCCTCTGCTCCTGACAGGTTTAACCCCACAGACACTGAAGGATGGCTCAAAAACTAATTTCCCTACACTGACAATAAAGTCTACCTTAGTCTAAACACCTAGGAAGTGTCTGGGGAAGAGAATGTTTGGGCATCTCTGTTGCCCTCACATCCCAGGACCTAGACAAGGACTGACCCAGGATTAAACTAAACCCAGACTTGGACCAGAGAAACCAACAGCAGAACTACCGACTGAGAGACTGGACTATTACTCAGAGGAACAGTTGGACTCAGTTTGTTTAATAAAAATCCTAATTCCTGTCCCATGACGAATGACCCCTCACTGCAGCGCTGTTTACTCTGAGATTATGTCAGAGTCAGAACATGAACATGACTCTGGTTTATCTTCAGAGTTACGCGTTCTGCTCCGATACAGAGACGCAGAGACACAGAGACAGAGACGCAGAGACACAGAGACGCCTGCTCTGAGCTCACTTTGTCCTGGACTCACTCAAAAAGCAGCACCGCAGAGAGAGAGGTCCTGAACTGAAGCAGCGCCCTCTGGTGGACACACGAGGGAACACACAGAGAGGACAGAACTACAGAGAGATTTTCACGCTGGAGAGGAATTCCAAATACAAAACAAAATACTCATGAGATTTAAAACCTTCTCTTAAGAATGGTCTGCAGTGGTTCTCAAACTGTGGTACGGGTACAGCTGATGGTACGCAGCCCTCTGCTGGTGGTGCTCAGGGGTCTTCTGCAGTTCAGGACGTGATTTAGTTTATTTTTGGGCTTGATCCAGTAGAGAAGTTTAGATCATCTTTTGTTTACTCCTGATTCAGTCATAATTTAATCCTGGTTTACACCCAATTTAGTCCTGGTTCAGTCCGGGTTTAGACCTGGTTTAGTCCTAATTTAATCCTGGTTTACACCCAATTTAGTTCTGGTTCAGTCCGGGTTTAGACCTGGTTTAGTCCTAATTTAATCCTGGTTTACACCCAATTTAGTTCTGGTTCAGTCCGGGTTTAGACCTGGTTTAGTCCTAATTTAATCCTGGTTTACACCCAATTTAGTCCTGGTTCAGTCCGGGTTTAGACCTGGTTTAGTCCTAATTTAATCCTGGTTTACACCCAATTTAGTCCTGGTTCAGTCCGGGTTTAGACCTGGTTTAGTCCTGGTTTAGTCCAGGTTTAGACCTGGTTAAGTCCAGGTTTAGACCTGGTTTAGTCCAGGTTTAAAGCTGGTACTTGAAAACCAAATATCTTCTGTGGTGGTACTTGGTGTAAACAGTTTGAGTCACTGGTGTAGAGGAGGTCCTGAGCATCTTCCCACACTCTATACCTGACCTCCACACCTTTGGCTCTTGACCTCTGACCTCTCCTCTGGTTTAGGCTGACTGTGTGTTTACCAAACAAACCATAAAGAGACGTAAAGCCTCTTTGGTCAACCCTCTCCATTACACTTAACCTGGTCTGACAGAGGACGCTCAGGTGAACAAGCACTTGGCTTCAGAGGACATCTGCTACTATTACTACTACTACTACTACTACTACTACTACTACTACTACTACTACTACTACTACAACTACTACTACCACTACTACACAGAGGGCTTACTGATAACAAACAGAGACCTGTGTTAACTTCCTTTACCATGTGACAGTGTTTGTATCAGAATCACAGTGGGACCAGAATAATGTTGTAAGTTAAATACTGCCACCTGCTGGTTTTAAGCTAAACTGCAGTATAGTGGAGTACTTAGGGCTGCAACAACTGATCGGATTAATCGATATAATTCATTATTAAAATAATCGTCAACTAAGTAATCAATTAACAGTAATTGATTAATCACTAACTGTAGTATTCTTTTTCTGAAGCATGCCATGTGCCGAGAGAGGAGGTTTATTAACACGACAGCAGTAGAGCCACAGAAACAGTTACAATGTACATTTTGTGTTTTTTATTAAAAACATCTTTGTGTGTGAATATGCTCTATCCAAACGTCCTCAAGTGGCACATTTGTAGCTTACTCTGGTTCAAATTTAGTAAAGATTAAAAATGTTGGTATAATTATTATAAACCTCTAATGGGAACTACAAAACACTGCAAGTTTTTAACTACTTTACTCACGCTTCACTATCTGATTACTAACTGATTGATCAAAAAAATAATCAACAGATTAATTGATCAACACAATAATCGTTGCAGCCCAAGTAGAGTTATATCGAAAGGCCATTTAAAGCTACTGTCATCTGGATAAAAGTATCTAACCTCAGAGACGGTTTCCTCTTCTCCTCAGACCTCGCTCTCTCCTCCAGGCTCCCATCATGCACCTCTGCCTCTGTCGTCCCTCTGTCCAGGCTCCCATCATGCACCTCTGCCTCTGTCGCCTGTGTGTCCAGGCTCCCATCATGCACCTCTGTCGTCCCTCTGTCCAGGCTCCCATCATGCACCTCTGCCTCTGTCGTCCCTGTGTCCAGGCTCCCATCATGCACCTCTGCCTCTGTCACCCGTGTGTCCAGGCTCCCATCATGCACCTCTGCCTCTGTCGCCCGTGTGTCCAGGCTCCCATCATGCACCTCTGTCGTCCCTCTGTCCAGGCTCCCATCATGCACCTCTGCCTCTGTCGCCCGTGTGTCCAGGCTCCCATCATGCACCTCTGCCTCTGTCGTCCCTCTGTCCAGGCTCCCATCATGCACCTCTGTCGTCCCTGTGTCCAGGTTCCCATCATGCACCTCTGTCGTCCCTGTGTCCAGGCTCCCATCATGCACCTCTGTCGTCCCTGTGTCCAGGTTCCCATCATGCACCTCTGTCGTCCCTGTGTCCAGGCTCCCATCATGCACCTCTGCCTGTGGACTGGTCTTCAGGCCCGGTCCGTGCTGCAGGTTCGGGTCGGTCCTGAGGGAGACACAGGAGCAGTCAGGGTCACAGTGAAGTCTGGGAAGTGTGCGTTTAGATCACGACTGGACTTGTTTTTGGTAAAGCGTCCCGCGCTGGGACAGAGAGACTCACACACGTTTGTCTCTGTCTCTGGTGCGACTTTAGGACCTGAGCCCTCTCCCCTGAGTCTCATTTGTAAAACATGTTAGCGAAAGCATATTTGATTAATAAATGTTGTGTGTGCTTTCCTTTCACAGTTTCTATCTGTGCACGTTCCTGTGAGCTGTGCATGTTCCTGTGAGCTGTGCACGTTCCTGTGAGCTGTGCACGTTCCTGTGAGCTGTGCACGTTCCTGTGAGCTGTGCACGTGTCTAACATACATAACATACTGTGTGTAACATCCAGCTGGGCCAGCAGGTCATCATGCATTTACTCAAACTAAACTATCTGAAGATTAATCAAATTAATCGTAAAACTAATCAACTAACCAATTACTAAAATAGTCATTAAATGCAGCCCTAAGGCTGATGAAGCTTTTATTTATTTTTTGTTTATTATTATCTTTTCCTGGGGCAGTTGGGGGCTGGGATTGGTTTTATTGCTGAAGGGGGCGTGCCAGAGAAAGGTGCTGTAAACTTTTCCTGTGTAACTAACCTTTCAGCAGCTCGTTCCTCTTCAGAGACGATGGGGACCTCATTCTCCGCTGAAGGACCTCTCTCTGTTGAACCTCTGTCCTGTTTCTCTGAGGTCACCTCCTGTTTCAGACTAAACCCTGAGGTCGTCTCATTAATCTGTGTTTTCACAGCTGGAGTCGTCGCGGAGGAGTTTCCACTGACGATGACCACCTGGACCTTCCTGACCCCTCTGCTCCTCTGTCCCGCTGCTGAGGTCATGCTGCTGGTCCTGGTCCTGGTGCTGGTCCTGGTCCTGGTCCGGTCCGACCCAGGCAGCAGGACCGTCACCGTGGAGAACTGGCACCGGTCTCCGTGAAAACCGTCCCGGCACACGCAGAGGTTCTGAGGTCGGCACACGGCTCCGTTATGGCACCGAGGGAGGCACCGAGCTGGAGAAAAACACAAAAACAGAGGAGGAGTTTGAATCATTCACCAAATCTGTACTGAAAATACAACGTACTCAAGGAAAAGTACTGTTACATTGTTTCAGATCTGAGACAGCGGCTCCCAAACTTTTTTTGTTTTGTTTACCCCCTGGACATTTGTTACGCCACAGGTTCCCCCCTCACTCACATGTGTTGATAATTATTCAATAAGATCCTAAAAAAAACTACATACCTCCTTTATTGTAAATGCCAATTCTCCTGCATTTTTTTTTTTAAACTCAAATGCCTTTAAAATACAAAATAACACTATAAACTCCTGTTACATTAAGTCGTTTTACTATATTTGATTATTTAATATAGAGTGTAAGTATAAAAAATTCAACCATAATAATAATAATCTAAAATTAAATGATCTGAATACTGTCTTTGAAACAACCTATTAAACCTAAAAATATCTAAACAACATGTAATATTCAATAATATTTAGCAGTCATTTGCTTTAATAGTTCAATATATTTTCTTGGAAATAAATTAAAGCTACTCTATACATTTGCCTTGATGTGGCCACTGATAGTTAGCACAGGGACATTTTAGTCTTCTCAGCTTACAGTTATAAGTCATTAAAACGCTTTAGAGCTCCATTTTTGGGCCGATTTTTTTGTTTTTAACCCCCGTCTGTAATCGGCTCGCGCTGGGGCTTTTCTGCCGATTTTTGTTCAGGCGCTTGCTGGGGCGACCACGTGACAGCAGGAAGGACCCAAACGGCAGCAGAACAACAACACGCCTCACGCAGAAGGCTCCAAGTTTCTACAGAGCCGCGGAAAAACGGGGAATCTCTGAGGCTGCGCAGGTAAAAGTTAAACAGAAAACATTTAATTAAAAGTCTCTTTGTGAGGAAAAGTAACCACGGGCTGCGCGAGGAGGAGACGTACGGACGCTTTTGTTACGCAACTCCGCAGCTGTGGCTTCAGTTCCCAGCAGGAAGGCGCTGGGAACTGAGGTCATAAAATGGTTTCTTTACTCATTCATTTAGGAAAACCGAAGTATAGCAGTTATTTTTATTCTTTACTGATTTGCAAAAGTGAAAAAGCGGTGAATGCACGCGAGGGGGAAGCGGATGTTTTAAGGAGCTGGAGACGTCTCGAGCAAAACAGAAGTAATCAGATTAAAGCTGCACTGATTCTGTGACTGTAAAAGTGATGTGTCTAAAAAAAGTTTGAATGATACACTTCTCTTTCCTAATTCCTCACAGTCTCACACAAACCTGAAGTCTGTCCACAGCTGCTTTTAATTCTTTACAATATAAAATAAAAATACTGCGAATAAGCTATGAATTTTGAACTAAAGCAATAGCTCCTTCACATTATTCCTGATAGATATAGGATGTATTGACCAATCGGAGCGCTCCTGTCCTATGAAAGCTTGTGATTGGCTAAAACAAAAACCCTTTAAACACAGCCCACAGTGACCTCAGAGGCTCAGTTTTTCCTCAGATGACTTCTGTTGTGCTGCATTATAATTAAATAATTATCTTTACCAAAATACAAGGAAAAAGAAATCAGGTAGTGCAGCTTTAATGCCAGGTGAGGTCACGCGGGTGCACTGTGGGGTGGCCAGATGTCCATATTTAACCGGGACAGTCCCAGTTTTAGGCTCCTTTGTCCCATGTCCCAACACATATCTGTAAAAACACTCATATGTCCCAGTTTTCAACAAAACATGTCCCAGTTGTCCCCATGTTAACCAACAGAACAGAACAGAACGGCATAGGAAACTTTAAATCATATCATCTGACTAAAGACCTTTGTCGCTCAGTTTATTTACATTGTCATTATTTCTAATCAATAAATTGCATCATGTTTTAATCTCGAGCCCTGGCTGCATTTACTGCATTTCTGAGTCAGTTTTATAGCGTTGTAGTGCCTGAGACTGGTTTTGGTCTCAATCTCAGCTGCATCTTTACTCAAATCTAAATATACTCAGTTTTGGATGTGGCGTCTGAGATTTTTTATTTTTTTCCAAACACAAAAAGAAAATAACTTAGAGTAGTGAGTAGTAGTTAAGTAATAAACGTATTTTGAATAAATTAGTTTTTCTCATTACACAAGCAGGAATGGTCAGTTCTCTGTTTAATCATGAAGTCTGATGCATTTAGATCATAAAAATAGTCATGAATGTAATCAATGTAAGTCTTTTTTCTCCTTGATTTAATGTTAGGTCTCGGTCTCGGTCCTTAAAAATCTTCTGAACTCTGACAGTACCCAGCCTTGGCTCAGTCTTGGTTTGGTCTTGATTCTAGCAAAACTTTGTTGTCACTTTGCAAGTTTGTCCTGGTTTTTGGGTCTAGAAATTTGGTTACCCTAAAGTCTAGGCGGACTTTAATCTTCACACTGTCAGCGTCAACTCCTCTCTACTTATTTTCCCCACGCTTTTGTCACAGCAGTTTGTTTATCTCATGTGGACCAGGTAAACGCACAGTAACCTGAACGTATTTTTCAACAAAGTGTCTCGTGTGCACTTCAGTTTGTAATAGTTAACATTAAATGTCTTCTCGTATTAACTTTCTTTCTTTCTTTCTTGCAGGAAAATGGCTGCACGGCTGGCCAACCCGCTGTGGCAGCACTTCACCGAACCCACACCGGGAAAGGCCAAGTGCAACATCTGTGACCAAATAGTGAGCATGGGGTCCACATCGAGCAAAAACAAGAACACCACCAACGTCTGGCATCACCTGAAGTCCCGCCACCAGCAGATTTACCAGGAAACCAAGAGGAAAAAAGAGGAGCTCGCATTATCAGCGCCCATTCACCAACAGACGAGACCCCAAGTGTCCGGGCCGCAAAACAAATGGAAGGAGACCGACTCAAAGTCCAAAAAGATCGACGCGGTAATAGCGGAAATGTGCGCCACAGACAACCAGCCCTTCAGCGTCGTCTCGGGCGTGGGGTTTCAGCGGCTGATGGCGACTCTGGAGCCGAGATACACCGTGAAGACTGAGAAGTTTTACCGCACAAACCTTCTGGATCAGCTTCACAAGAAAGTCCAAACCCGCGTCAGAGCGTTCATCGCCGCAAAGAGAGCTGAGCCATTTTTGTCGTTCACCGCAGACTGTTGTACGGCAGGATCGGAGTCCTTGATGAATCTGACGTGTCATTTTATCGACGGGGAGTGGGAGCGGCGGCAGGTCGTTCTCCACGCGAAGGCCATGACGACAGAGTCCAGCTCCGCAGACTACGTGGGGCAGTTTTTCCGGCCGTTGCTGAAGTACTGGAACATAAACCAGAGCCGTGTTTTCATGGTGCTCAGAGACAGCGGGGCGGACATCACAGAGGAGCTCAGGCTCACGGAGGTGCCGGACCTCAGCTGCTCGGCCCATTCCATCCAGCGCGTGGTGGAGGAGGGCGTCGACAGCCAACAAGACGTGCTGGACGTTATCGGCAAAGTGCGAACGTGCGCCGTGCACTTCCAGCATTCGGTGCTCGCAAAACAACGACTCCGAATGATCCAGAACGAGCTCAACGTCCCTCAGAACGGCGTCATCCTGGACACGCCGACGCGCTGGAGCTCCACGCTGCAAATGCTGCGACGCGTGCAGGAGCAGAGGAGAGCCGTCGGTGTTTATGTGCAAAAATATGGCAACTTCTCCCCGCCGACAGCCGAAGAGTGGGATTTAATCAAAAACCTAATCGAAACCTTGGCACCTTTTGAGGAAGTCACTGGCGAAATGAGCAAATCTGAGTCCTCCATTTCGTGCATCATCCCGAGCGTCTCCGTGCTGAAGATGATCCTGCAGGCGGAGGGCCCGGCCGCCGGGGCCCTCGTGACGCTCAGGCAAACCATGCTGCAGAGCCTGGAGCGGAGGTACGCCAAGATCGAGGAGACGAAGCTTCTGGTTCTCGCCACGCTCCTGGACCCTCGCTACAAGTGCAACGTCCTGTCCGCGGCCGCGCTCAACGTCGCACCGAAGTGGCTGCGAGAGGAGCACACCGCGCTGTCCGCTCTGCGGGCAGAGGAAGACCAAAAAGACCAAGGACCGGAGCCAAAACAGACGAAACTGGAGGAGAATCCCAGCCTTGGTCTAGTAGAGCAGATGTATGCGAGCATCCTGGGAGCTCCGAGGCCACAGTTAGAGGAGGGCAAAAAGCTGGACCTCTCAGAGCAGCTGGAGAAATACCTGAACGAGCCGCTGATCGACAGGAAGCTGGGCGACCCCCTGCAGTGGTGGAGACAGAACGCAGCTCGCTTCGACCTCCTGGCTCCGATGGCACGAAAGTTCCTCTCTGCTCCTCCCTCCTCTGTCCCCGCTGAGAGGATGTGGACTGAACACGACGAGGAAAGGCAGACTGATGAAAATGCAGAAAAACTTTATTTCCTTCACTACAATCTCCCTCTGTTAAAATGGAACTACTGAGACATGAATTGGGTTGTAAATAAAACATATTTTGAACTGTTTGAGTGTTTCTTTAGGCCACACGTTAAGAGTATCTAACAATCAGGTCCTGTTTTATAGTATGTGCATTCATTTGGCTCTCTGTATTGTTTTGAAAAACCTGAAGTACATAAAGTATGATTGAGTTGCATTTTTAAGCCTGGTTTATTTGTTTTAATGAATTATCAGCTGAACAAAAGAGGTTTGATAATAAAGACAGTATAATACTAAAGCTTTTATTTATTTTTATATTTATTTCATGGCACTTTAAAGTAACACAGTGCAAACATATCTGCTCTGGCCTCTTACTAAAAGCATAATGGTGAAAAATATTAAAAGTGGAAAACCAGAATATGGCATTAGCCAAAGACAAATCCCTTCATACTCCCCAGGTTGTATCAGAATCAAGTATTTCATTTGTAAAGCCAAAAGTCGAGCAAGTCCTGGTTTTTGTCCTGGTTTAGTTTGTTTTTATTGAATGTTTTTGCATTTTTACTGACAAGTATTACCATTCAAACATAATACAAACATAATAAACAACATAATAAAACAAGAAGAGGGCCATCTTGTTAGAAGTTTGACATTACACAGGTTTTCAGGTTCAAAATGATGTACACTTCAGATAATTCTGCCAGAGGTCGTAAAAAGAAATACCACAAGGCTCTCGTATAATTTCTAATTCAGGAAACAGTTCCACTTTTTGCAGATTTGTTCACATTTTTCTGAACAGTGTCTCAAGGAGAAGGTTAGTTGCTCCATGACGTAGATTTTGTGTAATTGTCCATTCTGAGACAGTCAGTGGTTCCTTATTCAACCTTTTGTGTGTTTTTGCCTTTTTGCTGGCTGCCTGTGTTATCTGTAGCAGGTATCTGTCAAAAACACTGAAGCTCTGCTCCAGTTGTAACCAGTTTAATACCACTTCTGTCCAGCAGGGGGGGCTACTGACTTGTACCCACATTTCCTCCAACACTTACCATGTTCAGCATTTTTTCTTTAGTCTTTAGTTTTTTGGCCCTGGTTTAGTCGTGTTTTGAGTCTGGTGTCACTTCTTGCCTCAGCAGCTGAGCAGGGAACACACGAAGGCTGAGGATTCCCCTGGAGGAGCTGGAGGAAGTGTCTGTGGAGTCTGACCCTGCTGAGACTGCTGCCCCTGGGACCCAACCCCGGGGAAGTGGAAGAAAATGGATGGATGGAAGCCCTGTTCACACGGGGTCAGTTTTACCCAGGGACCTCCAGTAATTTGTAAAAATCTCTGATGTCGTCTGAAAATGACCGACCATATCTCAGGCCAACACAGAGGTCCTCTGATAAAACCAGTCCTGTGTGAATCCCTGTGTCTGTGATTCAGGCTGATTTTGTCGTCAGATTGTTTGCTAAAGTTCCTAACAGTGATCCAAAATGTTAACGCTCCATTTTACCTCTGGATTTAAACTCTCTTCATAATAAGACGTCTCTTTTGGTCCTGCTCCAAAACGATTACCTTTTTTCTCCAATTAAAAAGTAAAAAAAAAAAAAAAAAAGTAAACAAACTACGTTGAAGACGTGACCCGGAAACACACCTCCCGTCGTCATGGCAACGTTAGACTAAGTTTTTGGAGCAACATGGGGCTGTTTTGGAAAGTTAGGAGCTTTCAGTGCTAAAGTTAGATCCAGAATCACAGTGAATGGATGAATAAAGAGCGCCAGCCTGCTGTTTAAGAAGAGAAATCTGCACAGATAATGGATGAGCTGCGCTGTAGCCTGAGGTAAAGTTTGTTTTTTGTTAGGAAATCAATAAAAGATAGTAGTTTAGGATTAAGTAAAGCTAGAAACATAAACAAAATCTGTTTTTTTTTATTATAAATCTGAGTGATTTTCAATACATCATATCCGGAAAGTTTGTAAAATTGAGACATTGTTTATCCTGTGTGAATGCCCGACTAAAAACACTGACATCGGGGGTAATTCCTGAATTACAGAGGTCCAGGGGTAAATGCTTATCCTGTGTGAATAGGGCTTTAGACTGAATAAATATATTGTGTGGACACCCCACACCAGCTGTGGTTTCAGAGCCGCGTGCTGCTCGTGGCTCTTTAAGCGTCTGACGTCTGGTTATGTAAAGTCAATAAAGGAATAATTAGACAACGATAAAACCACCTGCATCTGTATCATGTCGTCCTCTGCTGCATGGACTGAAGCCCACACACAGCACCTGCTGCAGCAACTTAGTTTAGTTACTGGCTCAGTGACTTTTGTGCATTAAAATCGGCTGCGGCCCTGTGTTTCTGAGAACAGCTGGCTCTTGCAGACCCCTGTTCTATAACTACACATTTGGAGGTCAAAGGTCAACTCGGTGGTGAAGGTTGTGATTGGTTTTAGGTCAGTACACTACCATTAACCTGTCTGTGACGTACTCGGAGGAACAACACCTTTGTAGCAGTGAAGCCTTTAAATTCTGTTACTGCTTTTATTTAGTTGTGTTATTTCTGTGTGTAATTCATATAACGGTAAATATAGAGGTATTTTTAATATTAACATAGCGAGGTGTGGGATGTGTTGTGTTGTTTGTGTGTTGTTGTTGTTTAGGCCCAGACCCTGCAGTTTAACCTAAGTCCTTTACTGTGACTCTAATCCAAGTGGAACATGTGACCTGCTGCTGAGTTCACTGCCTGCTGTTTGTTTGTTGTTTGTTTGTTGTTTGTTTGTTTGTTACTCACGTTTGGTGCAGCCCCTGGTTCTGTGAGACCAGCTCCATCCCACGCAGCACTTCTGTCCACATACACGAGGCCTGCAACACAAACACACAACTGTCACACAACACACAACACTGTCATTCTGGGGAAGTCCTGGTTTAGCCCTGGTTTAGCCCTGGTTTAGACCTGGTTTAGACCTGGTTTAGCCCTGGTTTAGACCTGGTTTAGCCCTGGTTTAGACCTGGTTCAGCCCTGATTTAGACCTGGTTTAGACCTGGTTCAGCCCTGATTTAGACCTGGTTTAGCCCTGGTTTAGACCTGGTTTAGACCTGGTTTAGCCCTGATTTAGACCTGGTTTAGACCTGGTTTAGCCCTGGTTTATACCTGGTTTAGCCCTGATTTAGATCTGGTTTAGCCCTGGTTTAGACCTGGTTTAGCCCTGATTTAGACCTGGTTTAGCCCTGATTTAGACCTGGTTTAGACCTGGTTCAGCCCTGATTTAGACCTGGTTTAGACCTGGTTTAGCCCTGATTTAGACCTGGTTTAGCCCTGATTTAGACCTGGTTCAGCCCTGATTTAGACCTGGTTTAGCCCTGGTTCAGCCCTGATTTAGCCCTGGTTTAGCCCTGATTTAGCCCTGATTTAGACCTGGTTCAGCCCTGATTTAGCCCTGGCTCAGCCCTGGTTTAGACCTGGTTTAGACCTGGCTTAGACCTGGTTTAGACCTGGTTTAGACCTGGTTCAGCCCTGGTTTAGACCTGGTTTAGCCCTGATTTAGACCTGGTTTAGCCCTGGTTCAGCCCTGATTTAGACCTGGTTTAGCCCTGATTTAGCCCTGATTTAGACCTGGTTTAGCCCTGGTTTAGACCTGGTTCAGCCCTGATTTAGACCTGGTTTAGACCTGGTTTAGACCTGGTTTAGCCCTGATTTAGACCTGGTTTAGCCCTGGTTCAGCCCTGATTTAGACCTGGTTTACCCCTGGTTCAGCCCTGATTTAGCCCTGGTTTAGCCCTGGTTTAGACCTGGTTTAGCCCCGATTTAGACCTGGTTCAGCCCTGATTTAGACCTGGTTCAGCCCTGATTTAGACCTGGTTTAGACCTGGTTTAGACCTGGTTTAGCCCTGATTTAGCCCTGGTTTAGCCCTGGTTTAGCCCTCGTTTAGCCCTGATTGAGACCTGGTTTAGCCCTGGTTTAGTCCTGGTTCAGCCCTGATTTAGCCCTGGTTCAGCCCTGATTTAGACCTGGTTTAGCCCTGGTTCAGCCCTGATTTAGCCCTGGTTTAGCCCTGATTTAGCCCTGGTTTAGACCTGGTTTAGCCCTGGTTTAGACCTGGTTTGGCCCTGGTTTAGCCCTGGTTCAGCCCTGATTTAGACCTGGTTTAGCCCTGGTTTAGACCTGGTTAAGCCCTGGTTAAGCCCTGGTTCAGCCCTGATTTAGACCTGGTTTAGCCCTGGTTAAGCCCTGGTTTAGCCCTGATTTAGCCCTGATTTAGACCTGGTTCAGCCCTGATTTAGACCTGGTTTAGACCTGGTTTAGCCCTGGTTCAGCCCTGATTTAGCCCTGATTTAGACCTGGTTTAGACCTGGTTCAGCCCTGATTTAGCCCTGGTTTAGCCCTGGTTTAGACCTGGTTTAGCCCTCGTTTAGCCCTGATTTAGACCTGGTTTAGACCTGGTTTAGCCCTGGTTCAGCCCTGATTTAGCCCTGGTTCAGCCCTGGTTTAGACCTGGTTTAGCCCTGGTTCAGCCCTGATTTAGCCCTGGTTTAGCCCTGATTTAGCCCTGGTTTAGACCTGGTTTAGACCTGGTTCAGCCCTGATTTAGACCTGGTTTAGACCTGGTTTAGCCCTGATTTAGACCTGGTTTAGCCCTGGTTCAGCCCTGATTTAGACCTGGTTTACCCCTGGTTCAGCCCTGATTTAGCCCTGGTTTAGCCCTGGTTTAGACCTGGTTTAGCCCCGATTTAGACCTGGTTCAGCCCTGATTTAGACCTGGTTCAGCCCTGATTTAGACCTGGTTTAGACCTGGTTTAGACCTGGTTTAGCCCTGATTTAGCCCTGGTTTAGACCTGGTTTAGCCCTCGTTTAGCCCTGATTGAGACCTGGTTTAGCCCTGGTTTAGTCCTGGTTCAGCCCTGATTTAGCCCTGGTTCAGCCCTGATTTAGCCCTGGTTCAGCCCTGGTTTAGACCTGGTTTAGCCCTGGTTCAGCCCTGATTTAGCCCTGGTTTAGCCCTGGTTTAGACCTGGTTTAGCCCTGGTTTAGCCCTGGTTTAGACCTGGTTTAGCCCTGGTTTAGCCCTGGTTTAGACCTGGTTTAGACCTGGTTTAGCCCTGGTTTAGCCCTGGTTTAGACCTGGTTTAGCCCTGGTTTAGCCCTGGTTTAGCCCTGGTTTAGACCTGGTTTAGCCCTGGTTTAGCCCTGGTTTAGGCCTGGTTTAGACCTGGTTTAGCCCTGGTTTAGACCTGGTTTAGGCCTGGTTTAGACCTGGTTTAGCCCTGGTTTAGACCTGGTTTAGCCCTGGTCCACATCTGGTTGTCACAGGGCAGTTCCTGTGTATTCTTCAGTGTTTGTGCTGTAGAAGTGTGGTCCCTTCACACAAACACAACTCTGTTTGTCTCTGACGCTTCTGAAGCACATAAACCTGAGCTCACACCTCTGTCCCCTACAGGAGCCCGCTGAGGACACAAACAAGACACCTCTGTCCCCTACAGGAGCCCGCTGAGGACACAAACAAGACACCTCTGTCCCCTACAGGAGCCCGCTGAGGACACAAACAAGACACCTCCGTCCCCTACAGGAGCCCGCTGAGGACACAAACAAGACACCTCCGTCCCCTACAGGAGCCCGCTGAGGACACAAACAAGACACCTCCGTCCCCTACAGGAGCCCGCTGAGGACACAAACAAGACACCTCCGTCCCCTACAGGAGCCCGCTGAGGACACAAACAAGACACCTCTGTCCCCTACAGGAGCCCGCTGAGGACACAAACAAGACACCTCTGTCCCCTACAGGAGCCCGCTGAGGACACAAACAAGACACCTCTGTCCCCTACAGGAGCCCGCTGAGGACACAAACAAGACACCTCTGTCCCCTACAGGAGCCCGCTGAGGACACAAACAAGACACCTCTGTCCCCTACAGGAGCCCGCTGAGGACACAAACAAGACACCTCTGTCCCCTACAGGAGCCCGCTGAGGACACAAACAAGACACCTCCGTCCCCTACAGGAGCCCGCTGAGGACACAAACAAGACACCTCCGTCCCCTACAGGAGCCCGCTGAGGACACAAACAAGACACCTCCGTCCCCTACAGGAGCCCGCTGAGGACACAAACAAGACACCTCCGTCCCCTACAGGAGCCCGCTGAGGACACAAACAAGACACCTCTGTCCCCTACAGGAGCCCGCTGAGGACACAAACAAGACACCTCTGTCCCCTACAGGAGCCCGCTGAGGACACAAACAAGACACCTCTGTCCCCTACAGGAGCCCGCTGAGGACACAAACAAGACACCTCTGTCCCCTACAGGAGCCCGCTGAGGACACAAACAAAGCAGGTTCAACATTTAACAAAGGCTGTTAGGTCCCAGGCCACATGAACGCAGCATCAGAGCTGATTATTCACATGATGTCATATCATTTTAAAGGGGGCTGTGTTGTAAGCTTCAGGTGGAGGGCAGCGTAAAATTCTGAGGCAGAATTTGTGTTAAAAATGAGGATTTCTTAACCTGGTTTATGATTAATATCTGTGCAGGACCTGTCCACATGAAACAAACCTGGCACAAAGTTTAACATCTCCTCTGTCAGCACAAATAAACTAAGGTGAACATATTTTCTCTATGATGTTAAGAAGTGGTAATATTATTCAGTCACACAGGAAAGATCGCTGTCAACAGACTCAGCATTAAGCCACAACATTAATACAGCGAGGTGTGGACCCAGTCACTGACAAAAAATGATCAGGTTCAATATTTGTATATTTTCTGTAAAGTTATAAAATCATTTCTAAGCCACAGAGTTACACAGACCCCTGCCCTCCATCTGAGTTTTTGATATCACCAAATTCTAGAATAAACGCAAACTATAGTTTCTAACGTTAATGTTAACTCAAAACTAAACCAGGCCTACGCCTCAAATGTCGCCGCCAGCAGTCTCCTGGGCCAGTCCGGCTCTGAGGACCACGTTACCGGTGAGGATCTGGGCACTGTGACCAAACGTCTCAGAACCATTACTTTACTGAGGAGAAAAGTCTTATCTCGCTGCAGTAAAAGTCTCCCACAGTGACAGTTTTGGACAACAGAGTCTGTCCCGTTCACTTCCTGATCCTCTGAGCCATCTGATTACAGCAGGATCTGTGGAGAAGGATTAAACCTTTAGAATCATTTGAAGCTAATGCTAATTGCTATAGAAATACAGTCTGTGGGCTGGACTAGCTTAGCAGCAACATGAGCTCCAGTGGCTTAGGCGGTGTCTGTGCTCCTGAGCACCACCGGGAGGTAATGACTGTGCTCCTGAGCACCACCGGGAGGTAATGACTGTGCTCCTGAGCACCACCGGGTGAAGCCTGGATGCCACCAGTGGTGAGTGACCTCAGTGACAGATGTGACAGATGTAACTCAGTGACAGATGTAACTCAGTGACAGATGTGACTCAGTGACAGATGTGACTCAGTGACAGATGTGACAGATGTAACTCAGTGACAGATGTAACTCAGTGACAGATGTGACAGATGTGACTCAGTGACAGATGTGACTCAGTGACAGATGTGACAGATGTAACCCAGTGACAGATGTGACTCAGTGACAGATGTGACTCAGTGACAGATGTGACAGATGTGACTCAGTGACAGATGTGACTTAGTGACAGATGTGACTCAGTGACAGATGTGACTCAGTGACAGATGTGACAGATGTAACCCAGTGACAGATGTGACTCAGTGACAGATGTGACTCAGTGACAGATGTAACTCAGTGACAGATGTGACTCAGTGACAGATGTGACTCAGTGACAGATGTGACTCAGTGACAGATGTAACTCAGTGACAGATGTAACTCAGTGACAGATGTAACTCAGTGACAGATGTGACTCTGTGACAGATGTGACTCAGTGACAGATGTGACTCAGTGACAGATGTGACTCAGTGACAGATGTAACTCAGTGACAGATGTGACTCAGTGACAGATGTAACTCAGTGACAGATGTGACAGATGTAACTCAGTGACAGATGTGACTCAGTGACAGATGTAACTCAGTGACAGATGTGACTCAGTGACAGATGTGACTCAGTGACAGATGTAACTCTGTGACAGATGTGACTCAGTGACAGATGTAACTCAGTGACAGATGTGACTCAGTGACAGATGTGACTCAGTGACAGATGTGACTCAGTGACAGATGTAACTCAGTGACAGATATGACTCAGTGACAGATGTGACTCAGTGACAGATGTAACTCTGTGACAGATGTGACTCAGTGACAGATGTGACTCAGTGACAGATGTGACTCAGTGACAGATGTAACTCAGTGACAGATGTAACTCAGTGACAGATGTGACTCAGTGACAGATGTAGCTCAGTGACAGATGTAACTCTGTGACAGATGTGACTCAGTGACAGATGTGACTTAGTGACAGATGTGACAGATGTGACTCAGTGACAGATGTGACTCAGTGACAGATGTGACAGATGTGACTCAGTGACAGATGTGACTTAGTGACAGATGTGACTCAGTGACAGATGTGACTCAGTGACAGATGTGACAGATGTGACTCAGTGACAGATGTGACTTAGTGACAGATGTGACTCAGTGACAGATGTGACTCAGTGACAGATGTAGCTCAGTGACAGATGTAGCTCAGTGACAGATGTGACTCAGTGACAGATGTGACTCAGTGACAGATGTGACAGATGTAACTCAGTGACAGATGTGACTCAGTGACAGATGTGACTCAGTGACAGATGTGACAGATGTAACTCAGTGACAGATGTGACTCAGTGACAGATGTGACAGATGTAACTCAGTGACAGATGTGACTCAGTGACAGATGTGACTCAGTGACAGATGTGACAGATGTGACTCAGTGACAGATGTGACTCAGTGACAGATGTGACTCAGTGACAGATGTGACTCAGTGACAGATGTGACTCAGTGACAGATGTGACTCAGTGACAGATGTGACTCAGTGACAGATGTGACTCAGTGACAGATGTGACTCAGTGACAGATGTGACTCAGTGACAGATGTGACTCAGTGACAGATGTGACTCAGTGACATGTGACTCAGTGACAGATGTGACTCAGTGACAGATGTGACTCAGTGACAGATGTGACTCAGTGACAGATGTGACCAGTGGACAGATGTAGCTCAGTGACAGATGTGACTCAGTGACAGATGTGACTCAGTGACAGATGTGAAGATGACAGTGACAGATGTGACTCAGTGACAGATGTGACTCAGTGACAGATGTGACTCAGTGACAGATGTAGACTCAGTGACAGATGTAGCTCAGTGACAGATGTGACTCAGTGACAGGATGTGACTCATACAGTGTGACAGATGTAACTCAGTGACAGATGTGACTCAGTGACAGATGTACTCAGTGACAGATTTGACTCATTGACAGATGTGACTCAGGGACAGATGTACTCTGTGACAGATGTGACTCAGTGACAGATGTAAACTCAGTGACAGATGTGGACCTCAGTGACAGATGTGACTCAGTGACAGATGTGACCTCAGTGACAGATGTGACTCAGTGACAGATGTGACTCAGTGACAGATGTGACTTAGTGGACAGATGGGACTCAGTGACAGATGTGACTCAGTGACAGATGTGACTCAGTGACAGATGTGACTTAGTGACAGATGTGACAGATGTGACTCAGTGACAGATGTGACTCAGTGACAGATGTGACTCAGTGACAGATGTAACTCAGTGACAGATGTGACTCAGTGACAGATGTGACTCAGTGACAGATGTGACTCAGTGACAGATGTAACTCAGTGACAGATGTGACTCAGTGACAGATGTGACTCAGTGACAGATGTGACTCAGTGACAGATGTAACTCAGTGACAGATGTGACTCAGTGACAGATGTGACTCAGTGACAGATGTGACTCTGTGACAGATGTGACTCAGTGACAGATGTGACTCAGTGACAGATGTGACTCAGTGACAGATGTAACTCAGTGACAGATGTGACTCAGTGACAGATGTGACTCAGTGACAGATGTGACTCAGTGACAGATGTGACTCAGTGACAGATGTAACTCAGTGACAGATGTAACTCAGTGACAGATGTAACTCAGTGACAGATGTGACTCTGTGACAGATGTGACTCAGTGACAGATGTGACTCAGTGACAGATGTGACTCAGTGACAGATGTGACTCAGTGACAGATGTAACTCAGTGACAGATGTGACTCAGTGACAGATGTGGACTCAGTGACAGATGTGACAGATGTACTCAGTGACAGATGTGACTTCAGTGACAGATGTGACTCGGACAGATTGACAGATGTGAACTCAGTGACAGATGTGACTCAGTGACAGATGTGAAGATGTAACTCAGTGACAGATGTGATCAGGAAGATGTGGACTCGTGACAGATGTGACTCAGTGACAGATGTGACTCAGTGACAGATGTGACTCTGTGACAGATGTGACTCAGTGACAGATGTGACTCAGTGACAGATGTGACTCAGTGACAGATGTGACTCAGTGAACAACACACCACAGTCGAGGTTGATTTTTGGCGTTGGTCCTGGTTTAGACCAAGTTTTGTCCTGATTATTAACTAAAGAAGCACAAACCAAAATTTTCCTTCATTATAAATCTAAAAACTCCAAAACCACAGGTGGACAATAATGAAGTAAATTTAGGCGAGTGCTGTAGATAAATACTGTTTTTCAGAATCTGCTCTGCAGTATTTTGGGGAAAACGTAACACATTTTAAAGCTGAAAGACAACTGACGTTTATTTAGTTTCTTAGTTTCCTCGTGGTTTGTCTCACTTCTGGACCTAAAGATTATTATTTAATCTTCTTACTTTAAGACTTGGCTAAACCTGGTTCAGTTCTGGTTCACTGTAGACACCTGCAGACCTGGGTCAGACCTGGGTCAGGACCTGGGTCAGACCTGGGTCAGACCTGGGTCAGACCTGGGCCGGACCTGGGTCAGACCTGGGTCAGACCTGCTGTAGTCCCAGACCTGGGTCGGACCTGGGTCAGTCCTGCTGTGGTCCTAGACCTGGGTCAGACCTGGGTCAGACCTGGGTCAGACCTGGGTCAGACCTGCTGTGGTCCTAGACCTGGGTCAGACCTGGGTCAGACCTGGGTCAGACCTGCTGTAGTCCTAGACCTGGGTCAGACCTGGGTCAGACCTGCTGTAGTCCCAGACCTGGGTCGGACCTGGGTCAGTCCTGCTGTGGTCCTAGACCTGGGTCAGACCTGGGTCAGACCTGGGTCAGACCTGGGTCAGACCTGCTGTGGTCCTAGACCTGGGTCAGACCTGGGTCAGACCTGCTGTAGTCCCAGACCTGGGTCGGACCTGGGTCAGTCCTGCTGTGGTCCTAGACCTGGGTCAGACCTGGGTCAGACCTGGGTCAGACCTGGGTCAGACCTGCTGTGGTCCCAGACCTGGGTCAGACCTGGGTCAGTCCTGCTGTGGTCCCGGACCTGGGTCAGTCCTGCTGTGGTCCTAGACCTGTTCTAGACTTTTAGTCCCTGTTTGTTTGCAGTAAATAAAGCGTCTTCTGTTTGTTTGTGACTGGTTGAGTACAAACATCTGCTCTGGCTCTGAGCTGGAGAGGATCAGCCTTAAATGAGTGACGTCTCTTCTTTAGAGAGTTACAAAAGAATGGAAATGTATTTTATTTATATTTTTGGAGCTGTAAATCTGTGACTCAGATGTAAAGTCCTCACTGCACTCATTTAAAATACACTTAGTACTACTTTAGTACTTTAAATACTTCAGTATTTCTGAAAGCATATACTTTAACTTTTACTTGTACTGGAGTAGTATTTGAGTAGGAGGAGCCATACTTTTCCTTCAGTACTGAAGTAAAGAACTCTGTCCAAAACAAACCCACGCAGAAACAAAACAAACTAAACCGGCCTCACCCGCGCAGAGGAGCGGCCCCGTGCGTCCCTCGCGCCGGTCCCGGGGCAGATGTCGCGTGTCCTCCTCCGTCCCCCTCCTCGTGCACCTGTGTGTCGGCTCGTGCGCTACGCCCCGCTGCGTGGAGCGCGAGGCAGAGCCACGCGAGGAGCTGCGGCTGCATGTCCGGGTGTCCGCAGGCGCTGCTGCTCTGACCGGGCCTGGACGCTGCTCCGGGAACGGGACACCGTCAGGGGCCACGGGGGGACGCGAGGACAGACCGGCAGCCAATCAGAGGACAGAGAGGAGGGGCCCAGCCAATGAGGAGAGAGCAGCCAGGGAAACAGCCAATCAGAGGAAAGAGGTGCCGAGTTATCCCTGCACAGACCAAAGAATGGAGATGAAAGGGTGAATGAGTTTACAAGCGACACGAAAACTTTGAAATGTTTTGTTTCTCTTTAGGGTTAGTGTTGCTGGGGATTTCAGTGGGAATTCAGTTTATTTCTGACTTTGTCTTATTCCTTGCCCCAGTTTTGTTACGGTTTTTGCCAGGGTTTGCTGACATTAAGTTTTTTGTTCACGGTCTCTGTGGCAGCTTACACAGAGTTATGGTTCCCACACTTCAGAGGATTAAATGTTTATACAGTGGCTAACTTGGTAATGAGGTTAATGTTTTAAGAATGGGCCCTGAGGATTTGAAGTCTTATCTAAATGATCATTATTGTTTTTATTACAGTTTATTGCAAAAACAGGTTCACAGACATATAGTTTTATTCAATTAAAATTCATATTTATTACAAGGGACTTTTACAACTTTCTTTTTATATTTTTGTTTTTAATAATCTTGATTTTTTTAAAGACACAATTAAACATAAAGTGTATTAATTTGGTGTTACATTTTGTAATAAGTTCATACATTTTATTTACATTCATGGTAAAAACTTTCCTCGTGTGCTGTTTGTGTTTATGATGAATATTTCAAACCCAGAAGTGACAAGAGACGCCAGAGCTCTTGTGGGCCCCTGAACCTCCTGGGCCCCAGGGCAGAACAGCCTGATGTTACGCCCCTGTTTATGCTGTATGTGTTTTTATTTAATTTCCATTTAGCCACAGATTTGACCCCAGTTACTTTAATCCTAGTGAGGGTGACCACTGACCAGATGTCCCCTGTTTAACCGGGACATATCTGTAAAAAACAGTCATATGTCCCAGTTTTCAACAAACCATGTCTCAGTTGTCCCCATTTTTCCCAACAGAAAAGCACAGGACACTTAAAACCATTAATCATTAAAGACTAATGTTAAACTAAAATCTAAGACTAATTATGAGACTAAAATCTTAAGACTAAAACTATTTACAATGTCATTATTTTTAATCAGTAAACTGCCGAAACCCTACAGTCATGTACTTTAATTACATGACAGGAAGTTTTACTGTGGATTTTAGAAGCTTTTTTGTCACTTAATGAGTTCAAATGTAACGTAATAAATGGAAAAAAATGTGTGCCAGTTTTTGGGTCTAAAAATCTGGTCACCCAAGACCTAGTTCTGGTTTATTGAGTAAATAAATAAACTTTGATCCAGGTTTAGTTCTGGTTTGAGTTAATCCTCCGCTGCAGAAGATGGCGCTGTGACCTCAGAAGTCTTCCCCAGAGAAGAAGCGCCGCACTGCAGTCACAAACAGGAAGCCAACATTCACACATTTACCTGAATATTCTACACTTTATCAACTCTCCGCTTTCTGAAATCAACATATATTCGCCCCGACTTATTCACCGACCTTCTGGGATTATTTTAGCGGATCGCAGTGGTTGAAAAGCAAAGATTTTCGCCCGTTTTAGCGGCGGCGGCGGTTGGGCTAGTTAGCTTTAGCTGGTTAGCTAACGGCTAACACAAATGGATCTGTTCGGGGACTTACCGGAGCCGACACAAACCTCTGGTGAGGCCAGATAACTGCACTTAACTTTAACATTTTACATCTAAATGTCCCTTTTCACCAGCGAGGGTTCAGTCTCACTGGAGGTTTATACAATTTGAGCAGATACATCTAACGTTACATCAAAGCTAACGGTTTCACGTAAATAGAGGAGTTATTGGCTAAAAATCAAGTAACGTTATTAGAAATTTGACTTGATCTGTTAAGATACAAATAATTTCAAAGTACGTGCAATCTACTTAGTACACATTTACATCATTTACATGAACTTTATACAGTGATTCTCAAACTGTTTACACCAGGAATCAGCTCAGATAATGTTTCTGAGTGACATCCTAGACCAAAATGAGCCTAAACCAGGACTAAGCTAGGTCTAAATCAGAGCTAATCCAGAAGCAAAATTGAACTAGATCTAAAAGAGGGTAAGGCATCACTAAACCACATCCAAACCACTTCAAAACCAGGACTAAACGTGGTCTAAAGCAGGACTAAACTAGGTTCAAACAAGGACTAAACCAGAACTAAAGCAGAACTTAAACGAGGTCTAAACCAGGATAGAAGTAGGACCAAACCTGGATTAAAGCATTACAAAACCAGGTCTAAATCAGGACTGAAACTGGTCTAAACCAGGGCTAAATACATAATTATAAAACTGACTGTAAGTTAAACAAAATCAGGACTTTAACTCCCAAATAACTGGCAGAAGTGGCACCTGTACCACTGTGTGAGAATCACTGGCATAATAGAAATAAACTTATTTTACCAAATCCTGACTACATCTATTTTAGTAAATTCTTTAAACCCCATTTTGTGTTTGAAAATGTCAAAAAAATAAGCAAAAATTTGTATTATGAAGATTAGGACCACACAATAAAGAGGAATCAGAGTTTGTTTTATTAATATCAACATAAATATCCACTGTAAACCAGCAGGCTTGTAAATTAATACCTCCCTGCCTGTGTTTTTCATTATTTTATACGCACTCTCAAGATAAATATGAAACTAAATGTATGTAAATAAATAAAACGAATGGGTGTTTACTGTGTTCCAGCTCCAGCCACAACACGACCAAACGTCCCTAAAGAAGTGAACCACAACGAGGCGGACCAAGATGGCGGCGGGAAGCGTCGAAAGGGCCCAGACGAGACCGAGGAGGAGGAGCGGGAGGAGGTGAAGAGACTCTGCACAGAAGGTTTTCAGCCCACCAATGTTTGTTACCTCCCTTTGGTTCAGTATGGTGCGTGTGTGGAGGGGCTGTGGGGTAAACTCTGTGTGTGTGTGTCTCAGGTCTGCCCACGCTCAGAGGCTTTGTGGCGGCTCGACGCGGAGAGCGAGACGAGATGCAGGACGCTCATGTGCTTCTACCGGACATGAACAGTCTACTGAGCGTGCGACCTAAAGCTGTGTAAGGATCAGTGCAGCTGTGGTGTGGGGAAAATACAATATGTTTTCAGTTGACACAAGGGCATTGCACACACACACATTTTCTGTTGGTTTTGCCAGCTGTCAGTGAACTAATAAGTGGCTAAAATAATAATAGATTTTGATGAGGACTGATGCATTACTAAGGACCATAGGCTTTAAAAGTCACTATCGGTGCAGAAATCTGGCATGTCATGTAATTTTCTTTTGAACATGGCAGGATTGTTGAGCTGCACAGACAAGCGCTGTAACACTCATATTTTAAACTTCTTAAAAGATCCTAAGGGTTATGGGACCAAAAAAAAAAAAAAGTCAAGTAGTCAGGTACACCCATAAAAATGTCACCTGTGCTAAGCCAGAGGATTCGACGAGCTGTCAGTGAAGACACAGACCGTTCCTCGATCGAATAAAGGCCCTTACTGATGCTGACTGCAGCCCAATAAACATAAGGCAGCAGCTGCAAGAGAAGGGTTTAGAGAACAAAAATGTTATGCCACAAATTTTCCCCTTTTGTATGTTTCAAGGGAGCATTTAACAAGGGCCAACGTGACCTGGACGGTCCTGATGTTTTCTATGAGGCACCTCTGGGGCTTCAGGCTGTACGCTGGAGTCAGACGGCAGGAGATGGAGATGTTGCGCAGGACATTCCTCTGGGCTTGTCTAGGGCTGGGTACCGTTCTGATTTTTTCAATACCAATTCTTAAACAATACCTGGTTTTCGATACTGGTGCCTGAGCGATTCTTTTTCCTGATACCTATGGTGAGCTAATTTATCTTCTGCAATCATAAAACACAATACTATTCAATAAAAGACTTAATTCTGGAGCCAGATTCTTAGCTGTGAGTTAAACCAGTAGTTTGTATGATTTATTCTGTTATTTATTTGATTCATGCAAAGGAACATTAAAGGTCGACTGGGTTTTGAAAGTTGGTATTGAATAATTATTATTTTTTTGATACCAGTAGTATTGAAACACTTCTTTTGATACCACAAAGGTATTGTTTAATGGTACCCAGTCCTAACTTTTGTTGTGCGATTTTATTCAACTAAAAATCATAAAATGCAAACGTTAATTTGGTCTTTTACTAATACTCTTACATAAATTTCTTATAGAGATGTTATTGACATGTTTTGGCCACTTGTTTTCTGGGGTCTTCCTCAG
This sequence comes from Bostrychus sinensis, assembly GCA_020698575.1. Lineage (NCBI taxonomy): Eukaryota > Metazoa > Chordata > Actinopteri > Gobiiformes > Eleotridae > Bostrychus > Bostrychus sinensis. Next base: position 1,016,118 of record CM036245.1, on the reverse strand, counting down.
AAGTGTCATGTGAGGTGACACCTCTGAGGAAGAAAAGCAGCTGAAACGTGTCGAGATACGATACAAAAATATTGGTCTGTCAAAAAAATCCACGCTCGTCACAGCTGCAGAGTCAGGTGTTTGTGTGAACTAAGGTGAAATCTGTCTGTTGCAGTTCCCGTCTGTCGTATTTCGCTGTGTTCGATGGTCACGGCGGAGCGCGGGCCTCGCGGTTCGCAGCAGAAAACCTCCACCTCACTCTGGCCAAGAGGTTCCCCACCGGTCAGTGATCATACACCAGGACACGCTACAGCACCTCTGTTTCCAAATAATAAAGGACTGTGTTTTTTGTTTTTAGGAGAAAGTGAAAACATGGAGAAGCTGATAAAAAAGTGCCTTGTGGACACATTCAAACAAACAGACGACGACTTCCTGAAGAAAGCCTCCAGCCAGTGAGAATAAGGAGCCTCCACGTTTTCCAGATATATCTCTAATGAATACTGCCGTGTTAATATTGCTGACATGTTGTTGTTGTTGTTGTTGTTGAAGGAAGCCGGCGTGGAAGGACGGCTCCACGGCCACCTGTGCTCTGGTGGTGGACGACACTGTGTACGTGGCCAACCTGGGAGACAGCAGGGTAACTCTCGCTCCTACTGCAGAGTGTTGACCTGTGCACTTTATAGTAGTTTGTTAAATGCGTGTGTGTTTGTTAAATGCGTGTGTGTTTGTTAAATGCGTGTGTGTGTGTTTCCAGGCGGTGTTGTGTCGGATGGAGCTCGCAGATGGACAGAAGAAGCCCCTGACTCTGGCTCTGAGTAAAGAACACAACCCCACCATGTACGAGGAGAGGATGAGGATCCAGAGAGCGGGGGGCACTGTCAGGTAACACTCAAAAAATATTCACTTTAAGGTCTTAAAAGTATTAAATTGTATGGGCAGGTTTTATATTGTGTTCATCTAGGTTTTCAGGTGTTGTTCTTGTCAAACATATATTTCAGACCAATACTTTGTAGGTAACCAAATGTCCTAAAGTCTCCCACTCAAATGTGCATTAAGTTTTTTAAAGCTAAGGCTGTTGTTTATAAGGCTGTGTAATGTTGCAGTAGTACAGTAAATGCTGTTACCAATGAAATGTATGATTCCGTTTTGAGATTTTTGACGCAGAACTGGAGTTATTTCACATGTATTAGATTGATTTATAGTACTGACAAAACCAAATTTTACCTCGGGCTACGACGCAGCTCATCCATTATCTGTGGACATTTCTCTTCTTAAACAGCAGGCGGCGCTCTTTATTAATCCTTTCACTGTGTTTCGTCTCTGGATCGAACTTTAGCACTGAAAACGTTCTAACTTTCCAAAACAGGCCCATGTTGCTCCAAAAACTTAGTCTAACGTTGCCATGACAACGGGGGTCTGTTTCCAGGTCACATTTTCAACGTATTTTTTTTTTACTTTTGAATTGGAGGAAAAAAGTAATCGTTTCGGGACAAGTGTTATCAGAGGACCTCTGTGTTGGCCGAAATATGGTCGTCGGGGGGAATTTTTTACAGACATGGATGATTCACATGGGATAAAAATCACAGACGACGTCGGCGATTATTACAAATTACTGGAGGTCCCTGGGTAAAACTGATCCTGTGTGAATAGGGCTTAATGCTGATATTTTATTAGTGTAACATTTATACAGATTACTGTTCTTTTGCCGGCAATCTTGGCATAACATTTTATTCTAAATGGCGTTAAAAAGTCTTAAAAAGGTCACTTTTAAATCTAAATTAAAAATATATTTTTATAGTAAGGGCTTTTTATTCTAAATCTGCATTCTATTTTTTTTTTTTTTCATGTTTTTTGTTTCTTTATTGTTTTATTCATATTTTCATCCATTCATCTTGGTTTGTAATGTTATTTTGTATTATGTTTTTTAAGTTTTTATGCACTGCAAAGCACTTTGTAACTGTGTTTTTGAAAATACTATACAAATAGTTATTATTATGAAACTCTACAGTAGAAAACGTAAGCCCAGTGGCACAAAGTATCTGTCCTACTTTGAGTCCAGTCAGCGAGACGCGCTCTTCCATCACGTTTTGGAATAAGCAGCTGTCTGTTCTCTGTAATCTTTAGTGTAACGTGTTAAACTCTTCACTCGTGTTGCGCTCAGATCTCACGCTCGGCTCCAGGGTCAGACCTCTCCATCAACATTTAAAAATCACTTTAAAGCAGTTTGTTGTTATTATCTTCAGAGACGGGCGAGTGCTGGGCGTCCTGGAAGTGTCTCGTTCTATCGGAGATGGTCAGTACAAACGCTGTGGGGTCATTTCCACTCCAGACCTGCGGAGGTGCCAGCTCTCACACAACGACAGGTACAGACACAGTTAAGATTATCCGACAAGACTCACAAACATCATTACCTCAGTAAGGCAACACTGAAACTGTCTGGTTTTGCTTTAATGTTTCAGGTTCATGATTCTGGCCTGTGACGGTCTGTTCAAAGTGTTTTCTGCCGATGAAGCCGTTAAATTTGTCCTCGGCGTCCTGCAGGTATCTGTCATTCATGTTATCATAATGGAGACGAGATTACCACTGTGTACTGTGGATGTAACCAAGTAATGAACTGGTACAGAGAGAACCATGTGTGTTTTTAGATCAGCTGCGTCAGAAGAGGGAGAGACAAACGTTAGGGTTAGGTCTTAAAGGTCTTTAACATGTACCAATTTCCAAGTTAAAAATAAAAATTAGCAGTAACAAAGAGCAGTTTACAACACGTCTGGTCAAGAAAACACAACAGTCATGCTGTGACGTCTCAGATTTGAGTCGACACGACCGCGCTTGAGTTGTCAAAAAGCTACCATGTCCAGCAAGCCCCTCCTACTTTCTTGAGGAAAGCAGGACAGTCTGGTTCCTCATTCGCAGCGAAGCGTTTCTTTGCGGTTGTTTTGGACCTGACCTGTCCCAGCCGTTTCTCTGCAGCTCTGCGTCTCACAGAAGCAGAAGATAATCTCCTCTCAGAAATAACCAAGATGGCTGTGGCTTATACAGAGTGAACGTAATAACTTCTCTCTGATGAACGGTGTTCAGGTCTTTCCTTCGTCACCTGTTGGTTCTGCTGAAGTCCTCGTTGTTGTTGGGATTTTTGTCTTGGTCCTGTTTCCATTTTAACAACAGTAAAGTCCCTCTGACGTCCCACGTAACCTCCACATTAAAAAAAAACACTTTTTCTTTCACAAGTCTTTGTACAACTGGCTTCTGCTGCTGTCCCCGTTCACAAATAAGGACAGAGCTGCTCAGATGCACAGGATTCTGGGCTTTGCTTACATCCGGCCCTTCGTTTCTCTTGATTACTCCGCCTGTGATTGTTCCGCCCACAGAAATGAAACTCAAACCAAGAGGTACCAGACTAACATCTTTGTATAGAGCAGGAAAAGAGTTAGTCAGGCTGGACAGGCTTTCAAGAAACAGTAGGTGTGAAGATCTGTAGTAACCCTGTGTGGCCAGCAGACAGCGCTGCTCACCTGCTGACAGAGCCACAAACTGCAGAAGAAGAAGCCATAGTTCCAACTTCCACTACAACTTTTACATCCTGTGGTCTTCCTGGGCACAGCTGATGAACCCTGAAGCACTTTTATGGATTTATAGTAACAGGGAAGCATAAAAATATGAATGAATGAAGGATAAAATTACAGTATTTTGCGATCATTCATACGTCACTCTTTCATTCTATATCATTGTTTACGTATTTGGAAAACAAAAGCCCTGTTCTGGTTTAGACACAAGGCCAAACCGCTACAGTATCATTACATTTTCAGCAAAACGCATTGTTGCAGGGTCGCCCCAAGGTCTGAAAAGTATTCAGTCTTGTAAGTACTGAATTTTGTTCTTCTAGGGCTTAAATTTGTCAGATATTGCTGTGAATATTAAGTGTAAGTGCTGATGCCACATAAACAGTATCTACAGTTTACTTAATGAAGATAGTGTAAAATGTATTGTTCACTTTTATTTTAGTTTCAGAGATTAGTGCAGAAAATTCCTGTAAATTTCATACAGATTATTGTTTGGTTGATGATGCTGACAATAAAAAGTTCTAAATGGCATTAAAAAAGTATTAAATTTCTCTTGGCAAAGCCTGGAGCTGCGCGGTGTAAACGGCCCCAGAGAAACTCAGAAACCTGCTGCAAAAGGACTTGTTAAATGTAGATTCTTAAGTTTTTCTGCCTGACCTCTGTCTCATTCTCTTCCTTCAGGACGGAGATGGCCCAGACCAGGACCAGGACCTGGATGAGGCCCGTTTGGACTCGCCCCGTTTAGACTCGGCCCGTTTGGACTCGGCCTGTCAGCAGCTGGCCTCTGAGGCGGTGAGGCGCGGCTGTGCTGATAACGTCACCGTGATCCTCGTCTCCATCACGTTCTGAAATAAAACGCCTGCTTTTCTCCTGTTTACAATAAAATCTGCTTTTTCTTTAACTCTGCCCGTGTTACTTCTCTCTGACTGTTGTACTTCACTCTGACTGTTGTACTTCACTCTGACTGTTGTACTTCACTCTGACTGTTGTACTTCACTCCGACTGTTGTACTTCACTCTGACTGTTGTACTTCACTCTGACTGTTGTACTTCTCTCTGACTGTTGTACTTCACTCCGACTGTTGTACTTCACTCTGACTGTTGTACTTCACTCTGACTGTTGTACTTCTCTCTGACTGTTGTACTTCACTCTGACTGTTGTACTTCACTCTGACTGTTGTACTTCACTCTGACTGTTGTACTTCACTCTGACTGTTGTACTTCTCTCTGACTGTTGTACTTCACTCCGACTGTTGTACTTCACTCTGACTGTTGTACTTCACTCTGACTGTTGTACTTCACTCCGACTGTTGTACTTCACTCCGACTGTTGTACTTCACTCTGACTGTTGTACTTCACTCTGACTGTTGTACTTCTCTCTGACTGTTGTACTTCACTCTGACTGTTGTACTTCACTCTGACTGTTGTACTTCACTCTGACTGTTGTACTTCACTCTGACTGTTGTACTTCTCTCTGACTGTTGTACTTCACTCTGACTGTTGTACTTCTCTCTGACTGTTGTACTTCACTCTGACTGTTGTACTTCACTCTGACTGTTGTACTTCACTCTGACTGTTGTACTTCACTCTGACTGTTGTACTTCTCTCTGACTGTTGTACTTCACTCCGACTGTTGTACTTCACTCTGACTGTTGTACTTCACTCTGACTGTTGTACTTCACTCTGACTGTTGTACTTCACTCCGACTGTTGTACTTCACTCTGACTGTTGTACTTCACTCTGACTGTTGTACTTCTCTCTGACTGTTGTACTTCACTCTGACTGTTGTACTTCACTCTGACTGCTTGTACTTCACTCTGACTGTTGTACTTCTCTCTGACTGTTGTACTTCTCTCTGACTGTTGTACTTCACTCTGCCCGTGTTACTTCACTCTGACTGTTGTACTTCTCTCTGACTGTTGTACTTCTCTCTGACTGTTGTACTTCACTCTGACTGTTGTACTTCACTCTGACTGTTGTACTTCTCTCTGACTGTTGTACTTCACTCTGACTGTTGTACTTCTCTCTGACTGTTGTACTTCACTCTGACTGTTGTACTTCACTCTGACTGTTGTACTTCTCTCTGACTGTTGTACTTCACTCTGACTGTTGTACTTCTCTCTGACTGTTGTACTTCACTCTGACTGTTGTACTTCTCTCTGACTGTTGTACTTCACTCTGACTGTTGTACTTCACTCTGACTGTTGTACTTCTACTCTGACTGTTGTACTTCTCTCTGACTATTGTACTTCACTCTGACTGTTGTACTTCACTCTGACTGTTGTACTTCACTCTGACTGTTGTACTTCACTCTGACTGTTGTACTTCACTCTGACTGTTGTACTTCTCTCTGACTGTTGTACTTCACTCTGACTGTTGTACTTCTCTCTGACTGTTGTACTTCTCTCTGACTGTTGTACTTCTCTCTGACTGTTGTACTTCTCTCTAACTGTTGTACTTCACTCTGACTGTTGTACTTCACTCTGACTGTTGTACTTCACTCTGACTGTTGTACTTCATTCTCTCTGACTGTTGTACTTCACTCTGACTGTTGTACTTCACTCTGACTGTTGTACTTCACTCTGACTGTTGTACTTCTCTCTGACTGTTGTACTTCTCTCTGACTGTTGTACTTCACTCTGACTGTTGTACTTCACTCTGACTGTTGTACTTCTCTCTGACTGTTGTACTTCACTCTGACTGTTGTACTTCACTCTGACTGTTGTACTTCTCTCTGACTGTTGTACTTCTCTCTGACTGTTGTACTTCACTCTGACTGTTGTACTTCACTCTGACTGTTGTACTTCATTCTCTCTGACTGTTGTACTTCACTCTGACTGTTGTACTTCTCTCTGACTGTTGTACTTCACTCTGACTGTTGTACTTCACTCTGACTGTTGTACTTCTCTCTGACTGTTGTACTTCTCTCTGACTGTTGTACTTCACTCTGACTGTTGTACTTCTCTCTGACTGTTGTACTTCTCTCTGACTGTTGTACTTCTCTCTGACTGTTGTACTTCACTCTGACTGTTGTACTTCACTCTGACTGTTGTACTTCTCTCTGACTGTTGTACTTCACTCTGACTGTTGTACTTCACTCTGACTGTTGTACTTCTCTCTGACTGTTGTACTTCTCTCTGACTGTTGTACTTTTCTCTGACTGTTGTACTTCTCTCTGACTGTTGTACTTCTCTCTGACTGTTGTACTTCACTCTGACTGTTGTACTTCTCTCTGACTGTTGTACTTCACTCTGACTGTTGTACTTCATTCTCTCTGACTATTGTACTTCTCTCTGACTGTTGTACTTCTCTCTGACTGTTGTACTTCTCTCTGACTGTTGTACTTCTCTCTGACTGTTGTACTTCACTCTGACTGTTGTACTTCTCTCTGACTGTTGTACTTCATTCTCTCTGACTGTTGTACTTCTCTCTGACTGTTGTACTTCACTCTGACTGTTGTACTTCTCTCTGACTGTCTCTCTGACTGTTGTACTTCTCTCTGACTGTTGTACTTCACTCTGACTGTTGTACTTCACAGCTCCAGCAGGTTTTCATTCTGAAGTATTTTGTTCATCTCTTCAAAAGTTCCCAGCAGTGCATCTTGATAAACTGCACCTGTGAGGGGATGGATTATCTCAGCAAAGGAGAAGCGCTCACTAACACAGTTCCACAGATCTGGGAACTAAATATCACAAATAGGTCTTAGATCTTTGAGTTCATCTGATGGAAAATGGAAAGTGTTGCATCTATATTTTTGTTCAGTGCATTTACATAAATTTAAAACAAACTCTTGGAAAATATGTCTTAGACTCATAAATTACATAAACTAATAAAACTTTAATTAGTTGACTGCACAATTTTATAAAAAGACATTAAATCAGAGAGCTACCATTATCACAGCTCTCAACGGTAGAAGGGGCGGGGCTGAGGGTTGTTGCCATGGTTACCACCGCTGTTAAGGTACTTTCAAAATAAAATTTGGGAAATTGACTTTAAAGCACAAGAAACAGGCTAGATTTTAACAAAATTCAATAAACAAAATAACCTTTTTACATAAGAAATATGAAGTATAATAGGCTAATAATGTTTCTTTTTGAGATAAAGTGATACTTTTCTTCATTATGTCCCTCCTTGTATTTATTTGCATTACCAAGACTGGTACCGGAAGTTAAAAAGACAATAATACATTTTTAATGCCTGGAGCCGTGGATGTAGAGCTCAGCCCTGGTTCCTGAAGTAAAATTCCCATTCATTTTCCAGATCTGCGTCGTTACACAGAGGAGATCTGTTCCTGTGAGCTCCTTCTGACCCGGCAGTAAAACAACACCAGCTGGAGTTTTCTGCAGTGTTGTCTCTTTTTTGAGCTGGAGCTCTTGCAGTGGTGTAAGGCCGTACGTGGGGCCCCTAAAGTTATGAATCACATTTAGTCTATACGTGGATATATCGTACTTTTAAGTCATAAAAGGTGTACTGCTATTTTTTAAAGTTGACTAATACTTCTTTAATCTTTAAAATGTTCAAGCATGAGTGCCACAAGAAAATGTTTTTTTTTTTTTTGTTTTTTATAACTAAACTTTTAAACACAATTTTAGAAAGAATTATGCCTATCGTACTTTAAAAAAAACAAAAAAAACTATTTTTTAATCACATGAAAAGCTTGTTCCCTAAATGCAGTGCTGTGTAATTTATAGCCCAGACTGAAAATGACAATAATTAAGGACTCTCAGTGGGGCCCCCTCATGTCCTGGGCCCCAGTGCAGTGATGTTACGCCCCTGAGCTCATGGCTCTGACCACACCTCCCTCTCCTGCAGTTCTCCTGTTGCCCACAGTGTGTCACTAACACAGTTCTTCCTTTTGTCTCTGTCCTGTGTACAGCAGGAGGATAAAGAACAGAATAGTTTATTATTGTTTTGTTTGTTCTTTGTTGAGGTTTGTTGGAAATGTAACAGAAGCATTTAAAATATAATAAACCAGGTCAAGTGTAAGTCAGGTTTAGTTGATGAAGCTCTGGTCAGGTTTAAAGCTGAAGATCAGAACACAGCGATCCTGTGAATCCAAATATATCAGCAAAACAACTATTTTTGTATTTATGTCATGAATTTAAGTGTTTGGTGATTTATTTATAAAACTTAAACCCTGAGACTAATGTTGCAGTGTGGGCTCCGTGTACAGGCCGACAGCAGGGCCGTAACATCAGGAAGTGCAGCCGGGGCAACTGCACTGGGGCCCAGAAGGTTTGGGGGCCCACTGGAGGGGATTCATCTATGGTCAAATCAAATATTCATAATATTTAGGAACAGCACAAAACTCAAATTTTATTTTAAATCCTGTGAAATTCTTAAACTTGTAACAAAAAGAAAAAAGAAATGCATTTTTAAAGACAAGTTTCACTAAATTGTGCCTAAATATTACTAAATAAGTTGTTTTTGTATCAAACTCCAGTAAAAACTGCTAACAGCAGCATTTTACAAATTAAAAATCTTAATGCATGAACATGAAAAACTGAATGTGCTTCTTAACTTCAGGGCCCATTCTGAAATCCTGCACTGGGCCCCACAGACAGAGTACATCTGCAGTTCAGGATCAACGCTGGAGGAGCTTTGTTACCGTTTTTCTTCAATAGAATAAAATACACAGGTAATAAATCTTTCAAATTAAATGTCTAAACTTGCAGGGGTTTATTACTGTAAAGATTTATGCATTTATTTTTAAAGGAATAATAAAATACTCTTTTTTGTTTAATGTCTTTTTTGCATATAAAAATATCATTGTATATAAATTCATATTTTACTAATTTGATAGAAATATTTATATTGATGTTTGCTATCTATTATTTTATTATCTTCAGGATGCATCAAACTAAATTTAGTTGTACAATGACAATAAAGTCTTTATTTTCTAACTCTCTGTTACCAGAAGCAGTTAAATTTCACACAGTTCTCTAAACTGGGCTCATGAACGTATTCCTCCTCCTGAAACTTTAAATGTAAAGTTAAAATGCAGCCTGGACATGTGGTTATAGATTTCAATGACTTTTCCATTTTTATGCCAACTGTAATCAGTTTTTCACTCAAAGTTTAATAAAATATGACTTCATACATTTTGAGAAAAATAAATTTAATGTTGAATATGTGAAATCCTCTGGAACAAAGCAAATTATTTTAAATACATAACACATCTCAGCAGAGAGACCACCTGTCCCACTGTGGGTCCTGCAGCCGTTCAGTCCTCTGTCCTCTGTCCCTCTGATTCAGATACTGTCCCTCAGTCCTCTGTCCCTCAGTCCTCTGTCCCTCTGTCCTCTGTCCCTCTGATTCAGATACTGTCCCTCAGTCCTCTGTCCCTCAGTCCTCTGTCCCTCTGATTCAGAAACTGTCCCTCAGTCCTCTGTCCCTCTGTCCCTCAGTCCTCTGTCCCTCTGTTCCTCTGTCCTCTGTCCCTCTGTCCTCTGTCCCTCTGTCCTCTGTCCCTCTGTCCTCTGTCCCTCTGATTCAGATACTGTCCCTCAGTCCTCTGTCCTCTGTCCCTCAGTCCTCTGTCCCTCAGTCCTCTGTCCCTCTGTCCTCTGTCCCTCAGTCCTCTGTCCCTCTGTCCTCTGTCCCTCTGATTCAGATACTGTCCCTCAGTCCTCTGTCCTCTGTCCCTCTGTCCTCTGTCCCTCTGATTCAGATACTGTCCCTCTGTCCTCTGTCCCTCTGTCTGTCCCTCTGTCCTCTGTCCCTCTGATTCAGATACTGTCCCTCTGTCCTCTGTCCCTCTGTCCTCTGTCCCTCTGATTCAGATACTGTCCCTCTGTCCTCTGTCCCTCTGTCCTCAGTCCTCTGTTCCTCTGATTCAGATACTGTCCCTCTGTCCTCTGTCCCTCTGTCCCTCTGTCCTCTGTCCCTCTGATTCAGATACTGTCCCTCTTTTTCACTGGTGCTCAGTGGATTTTATAAAAAGTGAGATTCAAGTTAAGAACAAGGTAAGGTCAGTATTGTTTGTGTAAAATGTAGAATAAATATTTGTTGATGTCCTGTCTTGCAGGGTTGAACATTTGTTTGTTGTGTTGCTGTCTGTGTTTCAGTAAACACATTACTGCAAAATGTTTGTTTTTGTGATGAAAACAGCACATCAGATGTTTTATAGGCCTTAAACTGAAGCAACTTGTATCTGTGAGTTAGATTTGTATCAAAACATTTATTTCTCGAGTTGTCCCTACTTGTCCCACTAAATCGCTCAACATTTCCTACTTTTTGCGCTCTTTGAGGTGGTCACCCTGCATCTCTGTGTTAACATCAATATACAACACATAATCTCTGATTCAAGAAATATTTTGTCTAAATGAAAAAGAGGACCATGGTAGATATTTGTAGTACAAGTGAACAACAGGTGGAGCTGACAGAACAATCATTTCAACACTGCATGCATAATAATACAAGATATAGCAGTATAATAAGGATGTCCAAGGAACAGGCTGATGTAGAATAAAAAATACATAATATATCCAAAAACAAAGAGCAGACGAGAGAGAGTCCAGCGCAGTAAAGTTTATTACATGACACAACAAACGGAGCTCGTGTCTGGGCCCAGCAAAAGCCCCCGAGCTCATCCAGACATCAGCTTTTATACTTTTGTAATAACACTCATTTTCATAAGTCCTTGAAAATAACCAGTTATTATTCGCCCAGACCAGACGTGTCCAAAGTGCGGCCCGCGGGCCATTTGTGGCACAGGTTGAGATTGTATATGGCCCTCAGCTTCTGTGACAGAATGCATTACTTATGGCCCTCCAGCACTCAGTGTACAGTGTTTTTTCGTAGCTTTGTCTGGACTTTTGTGCATCTCATCTAATACTCTCTGCCCTGCGATGTATTTTTTAAATTAGTTTGTCAAAAAATAATTGCAGCTTTTATGTTCAAAGATGTTATTTTATTGGGACTTCTGTTAGATTGTGTTTCAGAGAAAATAATTATTGGCTTTTGAAAACAAAATACCTATAAAACAGTGTGCATTTTATTTATTTCCCATTCTGTGCGTTCAGTTCTTAGAAAACATCAGGAGGGATTACCAGCCCTTGAAATGTTACACAACTTCACACTACACTACTGTCCCTCTATGAAAAAAGTCTGGACACCGCTGGCCTAAACAGCTGCTACTCAAATTTAATTTGTAATTAAAAAGTTAAGCAGTGGAAATGTACAACCCATGAGGTAATGCAGGGAGCCTGAGACACGCCCATCATGTCATGTCCCCCTTTATTCTGATGTCATCAACATTTAACCACACCCACTAAACTGCGTCCCCTAGTGGCAGTGACACTAAACTACAATCAGGAACCAAATTTATCTTCTCTACAGTGAGGCCCAGTGTTTCTCTCTCAGTTACAGAATCACACGTTTCTCAAAGAACGCATGAAGATGAACACATGACATTATCACGACACTGCAAACACTCACAGCACTGAAGTTTTTTTACTATGATGAATACATGAAGCTTATTACGTATAACCAGTAAATATGTGAATAACAATGCCCTAAAGTAACAACATTTACAGCTTTTTCACTCATTAACCTCTACACTGAAGTCTGGGTATGGCCCCTGCACATCAAGGAACCACTCACCCCTTCACACGCACAAGCACTCACACATTCATACACCAGTGTACGCAAACACTGGAGGCAAGGAGGGTGAAGTGTCTTGCCCAAGGACACAACGACAGTGTAGCGACTTTCTCGTCCTACCATTTCAGTCGCTGCTGGGTGCGCGAGATCCAGGTCACAACAATGTCCAGACTGAAATGTAAGTTAGGGGTAGGGCTGCACAATTTATCGCAAAATTATTGTTATCGCAATATCAGTATCGCAAGAATCTAAATATATCGCAATAACGCTGTGGTCTTCCATCTGACAGAGATTTACACTGAAGAATCATTTTCCACCAGAGCCTTAAAAGAACATGTGTTGTGACTAAATAAAAATGTTTAAAAAGTCCAGTTTTAGTGGGAATTTAATTAATTTAGTCACAGCTTAGCCTTGTTTTATTCCTGGTTTAGTCTGGGTTAAGTTTTGATTTTGTGGCTGTTTTGACTTGTAAATACAGGAACTAACATTTTTGTGAAATGTAGTGAATTTAACTTACTATGTTCCAAAAGTAGGCTCTATTTTCAAATATCGCAATAATATCATTATCACAATTTTCAACATAGTTATCAAATATCATGTTTTCTCCATATCGTGCAGCCCTAGTTAGGGGTGTGGCCCTGTTTATTGAATGAATACAAAATGAATGAATGAATGAATGAATGTTCTGAGGCCCAGGATGGTGTCTATGGCAGCAGGATGGATGGATGGCACAGAGGTTATGGCGAGTATGGAGGGATGGTGGAGGCTGTGTGCCCTGTCACCTCTGCACCTATGTACACTTCACCTCAACACCGCCCCCAGTGGTCGAGCGAAATATAGATCACCTGTGCCGTCCCAAACATAAACAAACACCACCACCACAATAAACCAAACCCAAACCAAGTAAACTTTACCCAAACAATAAAAGCAGTAATGTCTCCTACAGACCGTATATAACTGTGGGAGCGGGGTTTGAACCGCCAACCTTCTGGTTAGTGAGCAAACAGCGACCCTCTGCCGCTTGTGTCCAAGACAAGCCGCAGCCCTAACCCCTGCTCTCACAAACACATCAGGAGAATAAAGTGATTCATTTCAAACATTTATTTACAAAAATAAAGAGCTGCAGCCGATTCCCTTTGCTCTCCAGTTTGGTGAGTTTGGTAAAAGCTTTAAGATTTAAAGCAGAACTCAGTAACTCTGCTTGTTTCTTCGCTGTTTTGCCTCATTTTCCTTTCTAGAGCTCGCCCTACATTTCAGAATAAAGCACTGTCATAATCACAAGTCCATTTGACTCCTGTTGTGATCGCTCGCTCAGCTTTTCTTTGGTTTCTCCTCGTATCTGTGCAAAGTTTTTTCTACCGTTTCACCGCTCAGCCACGACAAAAATCAAGAAATAAACCCTTTGTTAGCTTGTTTTGCTAATCGTGATGTGCCACTTTCTGGCGAGACCTGAGACTTTCGTGACACCAAGTTGATGACACTCAGACTTACAAGAGTCACTTTTGGCCCTGAGACCAGAGAGGGAGGCAGGACGCTTCATTTACCTCACAGCAACTCATTTAACCATCACAGACTTCAGAACTGTTTATTTAAGGTAAACTATTACTGAGTTCTGCTTTAATATACACATGAATATATTTTTTATAACCTCACAACCTCAGACCAGACAAAGCTGTGTGGACTCCCTGACGGCAGGTTCCTATATAAACAATATAAATCCCACTGGGACATTTCTGTTATCTTCAGGTGAAAACCCTTTGTAGTAGTCTGTGGTGCCCATGAGTCATGTTTTATACTGGCACCACTGAGTTAAGTAGTTTGACTTTACTGAATATAACGAAGTGCTCAAAGCCACTGTGACTCTGTTGTTTGTATGCGAGACATGCATCTGATGGAAAATGAAATAAAAACAGCATCTGGACACGGAACAGGTTATAAAATGGAACACCATCCTTCTTCGGGTAACATCTTCTTCTTGATGTCATTAATTTCTTGTTGGTGTTTAATCTTCAGTTGCTCCACCTCCACCTCACTCTCTTCGCCTCCTGCTTTCTTCATGAACTCCTCCATCTCCATCTCCTGTTTGTTCTCCAGTTCTTTGATTCGTTTATTCTGCTCTTCCTCGTGTTTCGTTATAAGCTCCTGTGTAAATGTATTTAATTCTTGCTCGTGCTCTTTCTCCAGTTTACTCAGTCTTTCCTCCCGCTCTTGTTTTTGTTGGTTCCAGATGTCAGATTTGATCTGTGTCAGTTGTTCTTTGTGTTCAGCAGACAGCTCCTTCTTTCTTTGTTTCAAATCTTCTCCCGTGGTTTTTGTCTCCAGATCCTTTATTTCATGTAAATGTTTTGTCTTTAATTGCTCGATTTCATGTTTTTCTTTTTGTTTAAACTTATTCACAACATCTTCTTCACATTTCTGCTTTTCTTGTTCATGCTTTATCTGGACCTCCCGGATTTTCTTGCTGTTTTCCTTCTTCTCCATTAGAACCACTATGGTTAGGTCAATCATCTGATGCTTGTGTTGCTTGCGCAGTTGTTCCATGTCACTTTTCAGAGTTGTTTCTTTGTGGGAAGCTAGTTTTTGTAAACCTTTATATTCCTCCTCTCCTCGAGTAATCTTCTCTTTCAGACAGGTAACTTCCTCTATGTGTTTCTCTATCAGCGCAGCAAAGTCGACCTCCTTTTTCAGTTTAAATTCATTAAATTCCTCGGCCTTTTTCCGGGCCTGCTCCTCGTACGTCTTCCTCAGGTCCTCCACTTTTCTCTCATGCCTCTCTTCTAACTCTTTTCTCTCCTTCTCCTCTTGTTCGCGCCTGTTTCGATCTTCTTCTTCTTTCTTGATTCTGTACGTTTCCAGTTTGTCCTTGTATTCTTGCTCTAGTTTCTCCAGTCTTTCGTGCTCCTCCCGTCGTCTTGTTTCGTCTTGTTTGTATCGATTGTCCCACCACTCTTTCCTCTCCTTCTCCCAGTCTTCCCGATCTTGTTCCATTTTATCTCTGCTCTCTTGCAATTTTCTGTCAAAGCTCTCCTTCGATTCCATTTTAATTTTCACCTCTAACTCTTGAAGCTTTTGTTCGTACTCGCGTCGCGTGGCCTTATCTTGTTCTTTCCGCAGCCTGTCTTCTTCTTCTCTCTTGTCCTGCTCGTCCTTCCTCAGTATACGCTCACTATGAATGTTTGCCTCCAGTTCCTTCAGTTCTTTGTCCCTCTCTTGTCGTTCTTTCTCAATTTCCTCCTTCTGTTTTTCCAGTCTCAGTTTAATTTCTTGCATTTCCTGTTCGTGTTTTGTCTCCATTTCGTGCATCTCTCTCCTCAGCTCTTCTTCTTTTTCCTTCAACAATCTCTGCATCTCTTTCTGAATGGCTGCCTCAGCTTCCTGGAGCATCTCATTTGTGTAGCAGCTTCCGCCGTTAGCCTTCACCACAGCATCAATCTTCTTTATCAGGTCCCTCACTTGAGTTTGTTTCCTTTCACCATCCTTTTCCTTGTTATTAAACACATGGCATCTGTTCCCACAGTCAGAGATCAGCTTCTTACAAGAATCATCACATTTGCTTTTAATGTAGTCTTCAAGGGACAGCCCAAAATCTTCCAAGTCGTCTCCACGTGTGAAGAGAACTATGGTGAACTGTCCTGCAGCTTTACCGAATCCTGTCTTGATGAGGTTCAGCGTTTCTTTCTCCTCCGGAGTGAATCTTCCGATTTGCAGCACCAACAGGAAAATGTGTGGTCCAGGAGCCAAGAGACTGATGCATTTGAGCATTTCTTCATTGACCTCATAATTAGACATGGTGCTGTCGAACAGACCGGGAGTGTCCACCACCTCCACGCGACGACCGTCCACTTCACTCTGCGCTTTTTGACACAGTTTGGTGACAGAGGTTTGGCTTATGTCAAACTTAAACTGTTGTCGTCCGAGGATGGTGTTTCCTGAAGAGCTCTTTCCACTGCCGGTTTTTCCTATCAGCACAATCCTCAGACTCTCTGCACTCCGAGGGTCCCCTGAAAACAGTAAGAACTTAATGAAAAGGGACGGCCACAGCTTGTTCACACAAATACAGCATTCTTTGTTTTAAAGAGATTATTTAGATTATCTGATAAATGTTGAATTATACTGTAGGGCTACACATTTTTGCCAGATTTGTGATGAGACTGTATCATGAATACTAAAGCGGAACACACTGACTTTTCTGTCTCTTCCCTGTTTTTGCCTCATTTTCCTCAATGGAGCTCCCCCTACAGTTCGGAGTAGAGCAGTATCATAAATACTCAAGTCCAGTTCATTCCTGTGTGATCCCTCACTCAGCTGACTTTAGTTTTCCCCTCATATTAGGGCTGTGCCATTAATCGAATTTCAATTAACAATTTCAATTATTACACTCTACAATTACAAAAATTATGTAATCAACAAAAAATGATTAATTACACTAACTCTGAAGTGAGTTTTGAATGCGCAGTCGTGCTCCGCCCCTCACCTCTCAAAGCTTGCGCTCTGGGCTACAGGTGAGGAGCTGTTAGCAGAAACATGGCAGAAAGAAAACAGAAGGAGGGCTTGGTTTGCAGAGAAGACAAATTCTGTTGATTATGAGCACTGTGTTTGAACACACTGTGTGCCAGGTGTGCTTTGAGGTTGTGGAAACTATTTCTCTCCCCTACTGGACAGGAGAGGATGTCTAACACGGTGAGTGCAGTGGTTTCATGTTTACTTTTGGCTCTGGTTTAATTGTACACGTTGTGCATGTACAGCAGCAGGTTTTATTTAAGTTACTAACAATAATAATAATAATAATAATAATAATAATAATAATAATAATGCATGTAACTGGAATGTAAATATAGGCTACTTACTAGACTACTGACTTAAAACGAGGAATTATTTTATTTGTTAAATAAAATTCTATAGCAGTTCACTCTATTTTGTTACAAAAGAGAACAAACTTGGTTAATTTAATATTTTACACTTTTTTATTTGTGTGCAAAAAATATATCTTACTTTGTTTTGTTATGTTAATGAATAATCGTTTGAATAATCATAATTTCAATTATGTCATTTGGCCGCCCTGGAATGACTAAAATCGAGAAATAAAGCCATCGCTGGCTTGTTGTTTTGCTAACCGCGATGTGCCGCTTTCTTGTGAGACCGGAGATTTCTGTGACAGCGGATCAGCGAAGCTCAGACTTACAAATGTTGTTTTTGGCCCAGAGAGAGCAGCGGGAGCTGCAGGGGGCTTTATTTACCCCACAACTCATTTAGCCATCACACAGACACAGAAATTGTTTAAAGTAAAAAAGTAAGTGAGTCCTGCTTTGATATAGTTTATGCTGTTTTAACTGGCTACCTGTCTGTTTGTCTGTTCAGCCTCTGTTCATCAGAGCAGTAACAAGAGGTGCCATCATAATTTTTTTTTTTATCTTGTGCTTGAATCTAAACATTGTCATGTGAAGTAGGCCAGTTAAAAAACACCAGTTTTTGGTGCCATAGTAGACTAGATATACTTTTTTTCATTTCATCCAGCCCTATGTCACTGTGATTATTTATACCTAAATGAAAATACTTTGAGAAAAATTTACAATACAATGTTAACCTTCAGTACACTGAATCTACCACGCTCTACTCACTGTGAGCTGAGGCCGTAAAGACTAAATAAATGTATAAAACTTACCAGAGAGTGGTCCTGTTTCAGATGCAGAGGGTCTGCTCTGTAGAGCTGTGATCTTGTCTATTTGTGTCTGTACAAATGTTTGTTTTGTGTAGCTCTGGGGCACATTCCTGTGCTTTGTGAATCTCTCAACTTTATCCAACATCATGGGGACCTGCTGCTGGTCCTTAACGTTGAAGATGAGATATCTTCCTCTACAGCTTTGGCACAGCTCTTGGATGTCTTTGTTCTGCCTCACAAAGTCAGTATAAGCTGTAGCAGAGGGATCTGACTCCACAGTGAACAGAACCAAGGTGAAGGCATCGCCCCGAGAGCCCAGAGTGTCCCGAAGGATCTTAAACTCAGCCTTGTCTTCATCTGTGAGAGGAGCCACAGGTAAAACCAGGACAAAAGCATGGACACCATCAGGGTCACACTGAGAAATGCAGTCAAAGAACTGCTCCATCGCTGCCTGGGGAGGTTTACCAGAGAGATCCGGCATCTCGACTATGGACAACCACCGTCCATGCAGCTCTCTCTGACGTTTGAAGCACTCAGAAGGTCTGCTGCTTACTGGAGATCCTAAAATGGCATCCGCTGCTGAAGTCTTCCCTGCCCCTTTCCTCCCACAAAGAACCAAGTTCAGGGACATTTTTATTTCTTCAGAGAAGCCCTCACTAAAAGTAACAAAGGATCCATTGTTGTTTTGGTCCATGGTCTCAATTTTCTTCATTAAATCACTGAGGTTTTCTTCATGAAATTCATAGAATCTTGATTCACAATCAGCAAGAAGTTTGTTTACACAGACAGTCATCTGCTCACAATGTGTCAAGATCAGAATGGAGTGTTTAAAAGTGTTTGGACCTAACAATGTCAGGATGAACTTGAGCGTTTGTCTGTTTGTCTCAGTGAACTCAGAGGGCTTCACCAACAGCAGCAGTACATTTGGTCCTGGATAACAATGGAACACACATGACTTCATTTCTTTTCTCACCTCTTCCACAGACATACTGAACAGGTCAGGAGTTTTTACTACTGTTAGCTGTTTTCCTCTCCATTTTCCATGTTCCACTTTTAGGTTACTGCTCAGAAATGACTTGCTCCCAGTGATAAAGTTACTTAATGTCTTCTTTTTGTTGTCACTTTTTCCAAACAACAGAATGCGAAATCGAAAATCTGTGGAGGAAAAAAAGACACTTTAATAACAGCACAATTAGCAGTGATGTGCAGTGTGGTTGGTAGCTGTGGAGGCTGACTTACTAACAGTCAACACACACAAAAAGGCACACAACTTGCACCAGACAAGACTGTAGAAAAGTGCAATCATTTTAAAACTTTTATAAGAAAGTGCCACAAAATAAAAAAAATATGCAACACCAGTTTTGAACCCAGACCTGCATCCAAGAACAGTGATCTAACAAGAAGGCTATTGGTGCACTATCAAGACAAACACAGTCCAGGACGTTCAGGACCCTGCCTCAGACTCCAGTCCAGGACGTTCAGGACCTGCCTCAGACTCCAGTCCAGGACGTTCAGGACCCTGCCTCAGACTCCAGTCCAGGACGTTCAGGACCCTGCCTCAGACTCCAGTCCAGGACATTCAGGACCCTGCCTCAGACTCCAGTCCAGGACGTTCAGGACCCTGCCTCAGACTCCAGTTCAGGACGTTCAGGACCCTGCCTCAGACTCCAGTCCAGGACATTCAGGACCTGCCTCAGACTCCAGTCCAGGACATTCAGGACCCTGCCTCAGACTCCAGTTCAGGACGTTCAGGACCTGCCTCAGACTCCAGTCCAGGACATTCAGGACCCTGCCTCAGACTCCAGTTCAGGACGTTCAGGACCTGCCTCAGACTCCAGTCCAGGACGTTCAGGACCTGCCTCAGACTCCAGTCCAGGACATTCAGGACCTGCCTCAGACTCCAGTCCAGGACGTTCAGGACTCTGCCTCAGACTCCAGTCCAGGACGTTCAGGACTCTGCCTCAGACTCCAGTCCAGGACGTTCAGGACCTGCCTCAGACTCCAGTCCAGGACGTTCAGGACCTGCCTCAGACTCCAGTCCAGGACGTTCAGGACCTGCCTCAGACTCCAGTCCAGGACATTCAGGACTCTGCCTCAGACTCCAGTCCAGGACGTTCAGGACTCTGCCTCAGACTCCAGTCCAGGACGTTCAGGACCCTGCCTCAGACTCCAGTCCAGGACATTCAGGACCTGCCTCAGACTCCAGTCCAGGACATTCAGGACTCTGCCTCAGACTCCAGTCCAGGACATTCAGGACTCTGCCTCAGACTCCAGTCCAGGACGTTCAGGACTCTGCCTCAGACTCCAGTCCAGGACGTTCAGGACCTGCCTCAGACTCCAGTCCAGGACGTTCAGGACCTGCCTCAGACTCCAGTCCAGGACGTTCAGGACTCTGCCTCAGACTCCAGTCCAGGACGTTCAGGACTCTGCCTCAGACTCCAGTCCAGGGACGTTCAGGACCTGCCTCAGACTCCAGTCCAGGACAGTTCAGGACTCTGCCTCACTTGTTGACTTGTTTGATTGCTAAATCGTTATATTTTTTCATTTTAAGTTTGATAAGTTATTGTACTTATTATTTCTGAATGAATATCTTTGTTCTTGCTTAGCAAATATGTTCATTTTTTGGCATATTTGCTATAAGATGGAGTCTGAACCCAGGTGCACAATGGGAGTACTGAACTGTGGAATAGAGCCACACAGTTTTTTTTATCTTGCTGTCACCCATGTATATTTTTAAAACCTTTTTTATGTCCTTTGTATGTCTTTTTCAACCTGTGAGCTCTCAGTAAACGTTTTTAATTGCATTGGATCGTTCTCTATGGATTTATTGTTCTGTGGACATTGATCATGTGGATGTACTAAGGGTGTGTAAAAGCGTCAAGCTGGCTTCACTTTTATTTTAGAACCAACAAATATTATTTTCTGCAAATAAGTGATTTAGTACTACTAGTTTTAGTACTTACCAGTAAAAGCAGAGCTTGCTTCTGAGACTTGGCGTGTCGTTGGGTCTTGTGCTCTCAGTCCTGAAAAGTGGAGAGAATATTTAATCAATACAGTTTATCCTAAACATACAACAGTTTCTACACTTACCAGCTTTTTGAACCTGTTCCACGAGGCGGACGGCTGCCTGTTGTGTGCTGTGAGGATGAGGAGCGTGGTCAGTGGGCGCTTCATAAACTTCGTAGTTCAAATGGCGGCCATGATTCTCTTTAACTATCTGGCCCAGTCGTGATAACAGCTCTGCAAGTTTAAAGTTCTTTAATCCTACTTCTTCTTCCTCAAAGTTCTTCAGCCACAGATGCCTGTATCTGCATTTTCGGATCATTTTTTCTAAAGCCTGTTTTTTTATAATGACAGCACTTTGACTCTCCTCTCTGTCTGTGGATATCAACACCATCGAATGATCGAACGAGTGCTCGCTGAACTTCTCGAGGACCGCCTGGAGCCTCTGCTGCTGCTGTTGGGTGAAGTCTTCTGGCTGTAGAACCAGCAGGAACACGTGGGGCCCAGGCTCAGAGTTTGTTGCCATGTCTTGTATTAACTCAGTGAGTTGGTCCTCGGTGAGGTCAGGGTGGAGCAGGTCTGGTGGTGCGTTGATGACTGCTATATTTTTGTCCTTCAGTGGTCCCCTGACTCTTGTAGAGCATTTTGGCTTTGTCCCAGCACTGAAAGTTTTGTTGTTGAGTAAGAGGTTCCCCACCAGCGCCCTCTGAGTCCAGCTGTTCCCCAGAAGGACCACCCTCAGCTCAGACACTGAAATGAAAACAAACATCTCATAAGAGGCAAAATGTAGCATTTTATACAGTGCGGCTCCATATGTGCACCCTTCTGGAGTTCTTATAGGTTTTCACATCATCATCAAATAATTTTCAATATTAGACAAAGATAACCCGAGTAAATACATAATGCAGTTTTTAAATGATTCTTTCATTTATTAAGGAAAAAGCTGTCCAAACCTGCCTTAGCCCATGTGTAAAGGTAAGTGCCCCTGAAATATTTTATCTAAAAGTGATGCTGAAAAACTCGTCCATGCGTTTGTTACATCTAGGTTAGATTACTGTAACTCTCTGCTGGCAGTGTGCCCTAAAAACTCTTTAAAAAGTTTTCAGTTTGTTCAAAACGCAGCAGCAAGATTATTAACAGGAACTAACAGAGAGAACATATTACTCCTGTGCTAGCTTCACTTCACTGGCTTCCAGTTGGATTCAGAATTAGGTTTAAAATCCTTCTCCTGACTTACTCCATCCTACATTACTGATGTTAGAGAGCCATACCAACCAAGCAGAGAACTACAGAGTACTACAGAGTACTACAGAGTACTACAGAGTACTGCAGAGTACTGCAGAGTACTACAGAGTACAGCAGAGTACTGCAGAGTACTGCAGAGTACTACAGAGTACTGCAGAGTACAGCAGAGTACTACAGAGTACTACAGAGTACTACAGAGTACAGCAGAGTACTACAGAGTACAGCAGAGTACTGCAGAGTACTACAGAGTACAGCAGAGTACTACAGAGTACTACAGAGTACTACAGAGTACTGCAGAGTACTGCAGAGTACTACAGAGTACAGCAGAGTACTGCAGAGTACTGCAGAGTACTACAGAGTACTGCAGAGTACAGCAGAGTACTACAGAGTACTACAGAGTACTACAGAGTACTGCAGAGTACTGCAGAGTACTACAGAGTACAGCAGAGTACTGCAGAGTACTACAGAGTACTGCAGAGTACAGCAGAGTACTACAGAGTACTACAGAGTACTACAGAGTACAGCAGAGTACTACAGAGTACAGCAGAGTACTGCAGAGTACTACAGAGTACAGCAGAGTACTACAGAGTACTGCAGAGTACTACAGAGTACTACAGAGTACTGCAGAGTACTGCAGAGTACTACAGAGTACAGCAGAGTACTGCAGAGTACTGCAGAGTACTACAGAGTACTGCAGAGTACAGCAGAGTACTACAGAGTACTACAGAGTACTACAGAGTACAGCAGAGTACTACAGAGTACAGCAGAGTACTGCAGAGTACTACAGAGTACAGCAGAGTACTACAGAGTACTGCAGAGTACTACAGAGTACAGCAGAGTACTGCAGAGTACTGCAGAGTACTACAGAGTACTGCAGAGTACAGCAGAGTACTACAGAGTACTACAGAGTACTACAGAGTACAGCAGAGTACTACAGAGTACAGCAGAGTACTACAGAGTACAGCAGAGTACTGCAGAGTACTACAGAGTACAGCAGAGTACTACAGAGTACTGCAGAGTACTGCAGAGTACAGCAGAGTACTACAGAGTACTGCAGAGTACTGCAGAGTACTACAGAGTACAGCAGAGTACTACAGAGGAGACTTTTGTTGTGATAATGGGACATACAAATAAAACTGAACTGAACTGGACTGAATTAAATTAAGGATTTCCCAGAAGTGGCCTGAGAGCATCAATGACCAATGGCCATATTTATTTATAGTCTTTAATTTAATTTTAATTTAAAGACCTTTAAAAAATTTCTATTTTTTTCTGAACAAGTAGATCTGGTTGTCCAGCTTTCAAACAAATGTCAGCAAATGCTTGAAAATGCTTAATGTAAAGCCCCTGTTTTTATTTGTTCTGTTATTTTTTTTAACTGTGATATCAAAAATGGTATTGTGTATGTTCTTGAGTATCAGTGTTGATTCTGAAATTCTACTACTGTGACAGCATTGCTTCATAATATAAAGCAGAATTAAAAGTACTCAACAAAATGTGTAAAAGTACATTTTCTTTGAGTAAATCAACTGAATAACATAATATTTTAAAACTCACTGTCTGGTGGTATTATCTCATAGCTGGAGCTGCGCGTCAAGGGCGAAGCATCTGCAAACAAAAGAAATCATTTTCAAGTAAAATAAATACTTCTTTACAGATAAACTACCCACGAGGCCTCTGGAGTCAAGGCTAAACCAGTTCAAGTCAAGTTAAGTCCAAATGAACAGAAGGCGAGATCAAGTCTGAGATGAGTCATTGAAATAAGTATACTTTTCTAAAAACTTATTTCATAATTAAACATTTAACCTCATGATGTTTGTTTCTGTTCAGCCTTAACTGCAGCACAACGCTGTCTCTGCTTTAAGTGTGAAAAGAGACTAAACACAAGTGTGACTGCTCTGAGTCCAAGCCCAATCTTCCACATGGCCCCAGGCAGCGGACGGTGATCTCTGGCGTCCCCGGGACGGCGGACCCCTGTCTGGACATCTCCGTGGGAGCACACTTCTTCTGGATCGGTGCACCACGCAAGTGCCCCGCCGCTCAGAGCTCACCATTTCCCAGGGCCGCGTAACCGAGTCGGATCATGAATGCAGCTGCTGTGAGGGGAAATGGCCCAGGTGCAGTGACACAGGTGCTAGGCTGCCTCCCCAGCAGGCCGTCGGCGAGGGGTCTGTTGTCCCGGGCCTCAGGGTCAGAGGGGCCCTCTTCCTATATATTTTCTGTTATAATGGGCCCATGTGAAGCCTTCTTGCCCCGGTCCCCAACAAACCTGTCAGCGGCCTGCTCCCCAGCCCCCACGGTGTCTAACGCAGAGACGACAGCTGAGCATAAACGGAATGAAAGAGATGACTTTAAATAAAGCAGGGACAGGGAAAAGTGAGAGTGATTAAAGTCCACGCCTCGCTCCACGCTGCTCTGGGACGGCAGCGGTCCTCTGGGACGGCGGCGGTCCTCTGGGACGGCGGCGGTCCTCTGGGACGGCGGCGGTCCTCTGGGACGGCGGCGGTCCTCTGGGAGGGCGGCGGTCCTCTGGGACGGCGGCGGTCCTCTGGGACGGCAGCGGTCCTCTGGGACGGCGGCGGTCCTCTGGGACGGCGGCAGTCCTCTGGGACGGCAGCGGTCCTCTGGGACGGCCCACAGCTCGCTTCTTCTGCCCAGCCCAAGTTATTATTCACAAGTTTAAGTGTTGAGTTATCAGTCCACAAGTCTGGGTCATGTCTTTGGTAAATAATTCTTACACAAGTCACACTTTAATAAGAGCAGTTAAACACACATCATGAATGCAGTCACCTTCTGATGCAGCCGCCATGACGCCGCTTCACCTGGAAACCTAAGCCAAAAAAACAAGAGAAATATATAATAATAGCCTGCTATATAACAGTTCAGCACCTCCCTTCAACACTGATTTTAACATTGGTCTGTTCCTTTAAATCTACAGGCACTAAATGGCTGGATGTGAAAACTGTATAAGGAATAATTCCTTTTAGTGAAAAGTGATGAATGTAAACTGTAACACTGTAGACAAACATCACTGGGAAATGGATACTTGGTGTTTGGAGGTGTAACACTTTATTTTAACCCTGCAGTTTCACACAACTTTAGTAAAATACAAAGAATTTTAAATAATAATATAATAAATATACTGCGATAAGCTGGCCCCTGTCCCAGGCTGGACCCCGCCTAAGGCCCAAAGTCACTGGGACAGGCTCCAGTCACCTGCGAGCCTTAACGGGAATAAGCGGAAGAAAATGAATTAATCAATTTCAAATATAAATCAGTTTTATAAAAAGTGTAAAGAAAACTTTTTGCAAGCAATTCATGATTTTAATCTGAACTCAGTTTTTTTCTAGATATTTTACCAATGTCCTGCGGCTAAGCTAATACAGTGTCCCTGTCCCATCCTGAAAAATAATTTTGACTTTCAGAATTGTATTTTGTGTAAAATACAGCTGTAGCACCGCAGGACACCAAACAGACACACGTTAACAGAGAAAATTCAGATTTTACTAAAATGAATAATAAAATAATAATAAGTTTGTCCTGCAGCCTCAGCTCCAGAGTCCGCTCTGGAAAACACAGCTGGCCCCTGAGGTTTGGTCGCAGCTGCCTCTTTAAATCTTTTATGCCACACCATTTAGATTACAAGACTTATTTTAATGCATATTAATTATTATTGTAGAACTCAGGTGCAGCTGAAGTGTTGCTTCAGTAAAGTACAAATGAACTGACCCAGACTGGAGTGATTTATTTGGGAAATGTTTGTATTGTGTATTTTGAAAATGCTACTGTCACACCAAACAGTTTTACAGTTTATTCTTAAAATGCAAAAAAAATAACACATAACTGGGTTAAACTAGTGGCTCGTTTTTTGTCCTGTTCACCTGGAGTTTAGCCTGACGAGCCAGACTCTAACAGTAAATGTAGAGTCTGGGGACGGTCCACAGACAGAGCTCAAGCCTAGGGGATGTCATTCAAACTGCTTCTGCGCGTAACAGAGCAGCGCTCTGACCAATCACAGCAATGGACAGGTGAGCTTTGTTAGCCACCAGCAGAGCCAGCTGCTATATTAGACTTTTGCCATAGCCGCTCGGCAAAACAGCAAATCCTTCTTTAAGACGAATGATCTGAGAGCTTCTTTCTGCTCCACTTTCAAAGAAAAACCCAAATCTAACTTTCCAAACTGATGTCAAGGCCGATTCAAACGAGCGCTGTTCGTTAGCCACAGCTGTCGTAGTTGTTCTGCTCTGCACCGTCGCCCAGTGCTGTCATCATCGTGCTAAGCCCCGCCTACTCCACTCGCTACACACCCACTACACAGATAGAGCGTTGTGATTGGTCCAACGGAGCCCTGGGCGGAGCCAAGATTGGCCGCTATGATGTGTTACTGGACCAACCTGCTAGGCAAAATATATTTTCTGCCGCTAGGGGGCGTCTAGTTTTCTAGGCTACCTGGGGCTGGCTCACCAGTGTTGCCAACTTAGCGACTTTGTCGCTATATTTAGCGACTATTCAGAACTCCCTAGCGAATTATTCTCAAAAAAGCGACAAGCGATAAATCTAGCGACTTTTTCTGGTGTTGCTAGTGACTTTGGCGACTCATGAAAAACGTGAAAGTACTTCTCACTGCTCTACTCTTTGAGCTGCCTGCTGTCGCCGTGAGCTCCTCCTCCGTCTCGCTGGGTTAGCCCTAACCCTAACCCAGCAGCTGCTGCTGTTGTGCTCTTAGCTCCGCCTCTTTCCCTCTGCCACCAACCAATCAGCACACAGCAGCCGCTGCTGCTCTGCTCTTAGCTCCGCCTCTTTCCCTCTGCCACAGACCAATCAGCACACAGCAGCCGCTGCTGCTCTGCTCTTAGCTCCGCCTCTTTCCCTCTGCCACAGACCAATCAGCACACAGCAGCCGCTGCTGCTCTGCTCTTAGCTCCGCCTCTTTCCCTCTGCCACAGACCAATCAGCACACAGGCCTGTCAGCTGCAGGCAACTCACAGCAGGAGCTTTTTTTTTTTTTTTTATGTTTATTCAACAAATTTGTGCATAATACCAATATTTTACAGACATTACAGCACTGTTCAATAGTACATAAAACATTTATAACAATAATAATAAAAAGTAGTATAAAGAGTAAAAGAGTAAAGAGTATTTTTTGCCAGTTATGTTCCTAATGTGCAGGTAAATAATCTGCAGTTACCTGTTACAGTGCAGGCTGACAGTAAAGATGCAGATCTCTTGAAATATTTGGAGATATTTGGTGCCAGCAGCAGCCTCACCAGGCAGCCACGAGTCATCGGCCTCACTTTCAACTAGATCCATGTGACTGATTATGCAAATTAGGCGATGCCGTCATCTGGCGACTTCTAGCGACTTTTAGGACAGGACTTTTCTTACTGAGGAGTTCTGCCAGGTTTGGGACATGGGCCTAGTGCAGATTTTACAGTGTAGGCTCAATGAAACAAAAACCTCTTTTAGCGTAGCTCAAGGCCTAGTTTTTGTTGGTGACGTTGGTTTTTACCTGAATAACTGTAGAATAACAGCAGCCTGCTTTGTTTTAGGATCAGAGTTTGAGTTTTCCTTCACACAGCTCTCAGTATGAGCAGGAATATTTAAGTTAGATCAGCTCAGATTAATAATAAATGTTTTGCTACTCACCGACTGAAAAGAATCTGTTCTCCTCTCGTCTTTTCCTTTGTGTGAAAGTGAAAGTAGAAAGCAGCCCATTTTTTAGCCAACCACAGGGAGGCGCCATTCTCTCTTGATTTGGTTTAGCTGCAGAGCGCGCGGGCGACAGGAGGGCAAACATTTACTCAAGTAAAAGTAGCACATGAACATTTCAAACGTACTCACAAGAAGTAAAAGTATTTTGTACAGACTCAAGAAATAATTTGTTAATGTGATCCTGATGAAGATGATGATTATATTAATGAAATAAACAAATCAGTGCAGTTTAATAAAGTAATGCCTTCTCTTTATTTGGATATTTTCATGTTTCTAATGTTCTTTACAGCACTGATTATTTTTAGGTAAACTGCAAATCTTCTTAAACCAAAACTCACAGTTCTTTGTTCTTCAAACCAACTCATACATGTATATAACATCTGTATATAACATCTGTATATAACATCTGTATATAACATCTGTATATAACATCTGTATATCACATCTGTATATCACATCTGTATATCACATCTGTATATAACATCTGAATATAACATCTGTATATAACATCTGTATATAACATCTGTATATAACATCTGTAAATAACATCTGTATATAACATCTGTATATAACATCTGTATATAACATCTGTATATCACATCTGTATATAACATCTGTATATAACATCTGTATATAACATCTGTATATAACATCTGTATATAACATCTGTATATAACATCTGTATATAACATCTGTATATAACATCTGTATATAACATCTGTATATAACATCTGTATATCACATCTGTATATAACATCTGTATATAACATCTGTATATAACATCTGTATATCACATCTGTATATCACATCTGTATATCACATCTGTATATCACATCTGAATATAACATCTGTATATAACATCTGTATATAACATCTGTATATAACATCTGTATATAACATCTGTATATAACATCTGTACATCACATCTGTACATAACATCTGTATATAACATCTGTATATAACATCTGTATATCACATCTGAATATAACATCTGAATATAACATCTGTATATAACATCTGTATATAACATCTGTATATAACATCTGTATATAACATCTGTATATCACATCTGTATATCACATCTGTATATCACATCTGTATATCACATCTGTATATCACATCTGTATATCACATCTGTATATCACATCTGTATATCACATCTGTATATCACATCTGTATATCACATCTGAATATAACATCTGTATATAACATCTGTATATAACATCTGTATATAACATCTGTATATAACATCTGAATATAACATCTGTACATAACATCTGTACATAACATCTGTATATAACATCTGTATATAACATCTGTACATAACATCTGTATATAACATCTGTATATAACATCTGTATATAACATCTGAATATAACATCTGTATATAACATCTGTATATAACATCTGAATATAACATCTGTATATAACATCTGTATATAACATCTGTATATAACATCTGAATATAACATCTGTATATAACATCTGTATATAACATCTGTATATAACATCTGTATATCACATCTGTATATCACATCTGTATATCACATCTGTATATAACATCTGTATATCACATCTGTATATCACATCTGTATATCACATCTGTATATCACATCTGTATATAACATCTGTACATAACAACTGTATATAACATCTGTATATAACATCTGTACATAACATCTGTATATAACATCTGTATATAACATCTGTATATAACATCTGAATATAACATCTGTATATAACATCTGTATATAACATCTGTATATAACATCTGAATATAACATCTGTATATAACATCTGTATATAACATCTGTAAATAACATCTGTATATAACATCTGTATATAACATCTGTATATAACATCTGAATATAACATCTGTATATAACATCTGTATATCACATCTGTATATAACATCTGTATATAACATTTGAATATAACATCTGTATATAACATCTGAATATAACATCTGTATATAACATCTGTATATAACATCTGAATATAACATCTGTATATAACATCTGTATATAACATCTGTATATAACATCTGTATACAGAGGCTGGAGTGTGAATATAACTCTGGGCCTGTCCTGGGTCTGTCCTGGGCCTGTCCTGGGTCTGTCCTGGGTCTGTCCTGGGCCTGTCCTGGGCCTGTCCTGGGCCTGTCCTGGGCCTGTCCTGGGTCTGTCCTGGGCCTGTCCTGGGCCTGTCCTGGGCCTGTCCTGGCCCTGTCCTGGGTCTGTCCTGGGCCTGTCCTGGGTCTGTCCTGGGCCTGTCCTGGGTCTGTCCTGGCCCTGTCCTGGGTCTGTCCTGGGCCTGTCCTGGGCTTGTCCTGGGTCAGTCCTGGGTCTGTCCTGGGTCTGTCCTGGGTCTGTCCTGGGCCTGTCCTGGGTCTGTCCTGGGTCTGTCTTGGGTCAGTCCTGGGTCTGTCCTGGGTCTGTCCTGGGTCTGTCCTGGGCCTGTCCTGGGCCTGTCCTGGGCCTGTCCTGGGTCTGTCCTGGGCCTGTCCTGGGTCTGTCCTGGGTCTGTCCTGGCCCTGTCTTGGGTCAGTCCTGGGTCTGTCCTGGGCCTGTCCTGGGTCTGTCCTGGGTCTGTCCTGGGTCTGTCCTGGGCCTGTCCTGGGTCTGTCCTGGGCCTGTCCTGGGTCTGTCCTGGGCCTGTCCTGGGTCAGTCCTGGGCCTGTCCTGGGTCTGTCCTGGGCCTGTCCTGGGTCTGTCCTGGGTCTGTCTTGGGTCAGTCCTGGGTCTGTCCTGGGTCTGTCCTGGGTCTGTCCTGGGCCTGTCCTGGGTCTGTCCTGGGCCTGTCCTGGGCCTGTCCTGGGCCTGTCCTGGGCCTGTCCTGGGTCAGTCCTGGGTCTGTCCTGGGTCTGTCCTGGGTCTGTCCTGGGTCTGTCCTGGGTCTGTCCTGGGCCTGTCCTGGGTCTGTCCTGGGCCTGTCCTGGGCCTGTCCTGGGTCTGTCCTGGGCCTGTCCTGGGTCTGTCCTGGGCCTGTCCTGGGCCTGTCCTGGGCCTGTCCTGGGCCTGTCCTGGGTCAGTCCTGGGTCTGTCCTGGGTCTGTCCTGGGCCTGTCCTGGGTCAGTCCTGGGTCTGTCCTGGGCCTGTCCTGGGCCTGTCCTGGGCCTGTCCTGGGCCTGTCCTGGGCCTGTCCTGGGCCTGTCCTGGGCTTGTCCTGGGTCAGTCCTGGGCCTGTCCTGGGCCTGTCCTGGGCCTGTCCTGGGTCAGTCCTGGGTCTGTCCTGGGTCTGTCCTGGGTCTGTCCTGGGTCAGTCCTGGGTCAGTCCTGGGCCTGTCCTGGGCCTGTCCTGGGCCTGTCCTGGGCCTGTCCTGGGCCTGTCCTGGGTCTGTCCTGGGTCTGTCCTGGGTCAGTCCTGGGTCTGTCCTGGGCCTGTCCTGGGCCTGTCCTGGGTCTGTCCTAGGCCTGTCCTGGGTCTGTCCTGGGCCTGTCCTGGGCCTGTCCTGGGCCTGTCCTGGGCCTGTCCTGGGTCTGTCCTGGGCCTGTCCTGGGCCTGTCCTGGGCCTGTCCTGGGTCTGTCCTGGGCCTGTCCTGGGTCTGTCCTGGGTCTGTCCTGGGCCTGTCCTGGGTCTGTCCTGGGTCTGTCCTGGCCCTGTCTTGGGTCAGTCCTGGGTCTGTCCTGGGCCTGTCCTGGGTCAGTCCTGGGTCTGTCCTGGGCCTGTCCTGGGTCTGTCCTGGGTCTGTCCTGGGTCAGTCCTGGGTCAGTCCTGGGTCTGTCCTGGGCCTGTCCTGGGTCTGTCCTGGGCCTGTCCTGGGTCTGTCCTGGGTCTGTCCTGGGTCTGTCCTGGGTCTGTCCTGGGTCAGTCCTGGGTCTGTCCTGGGCCTGTCCTGGGCCTGTCCTGGGTCTGTCCTGGGCCTGTCCTGGGTCTGTCCTGGGCCTGTCCTGGGCCTGTCCTGGGTCTGTCCTGGGTCTGTCCTGGCCCTGTCTTGGGTCAGTCCTGGGTCTGTCCTGGGCCTGTCCTGGGTCAGTCCTGGGCCTGTCCTGGGTCAGTCCTGGGTCTGTCCTGGGCCTGTCCTGGGTCTGTCCTGGGTCTGTCCTGGGTCTGTCCTGGGTCTGTCCTGGGCCTGTCCTGGGTCTGTCCTGGGTCAGTCCTGGGTCTGTCCTGGGCCTGTCCTGGGCCTGTCCTGGGTCTGTCCTAGGCCTGTCCTGGGTCTGTCCTGGGCCTGTCCTGGGCCTGTCCTGGGCCTGTCCTGGGCCTGTCCTGGGCCTGTCCTGGGTCTGTCCTGGGCCTGTCCTGGGCCTGTCCTGGGCCTGTCCTGGGTCTGTCCTGGGCCTGTCCTGGGTCTGTCCTGGGTCTGTCCTGGGCCTGTCCTGGGTCTGTCCTGGGTCTGTCCTGGCCCTGTCTTGGGTCAGTCCTGGGTCTGTCCTGGGCCTGTCCTGGGTCAGTCCTGGGTCTGTCCTGGGTCTGTCCTGGGCCTGTCCTGGGTCTGTCCTGGGTCTGTCCTGGCCCTGTCTTGGGTCAGTCCTGGGTCTGTCCTGGGCCTGTCCTGGGTCAGTCCTGGGCCTGTCCTGGGTCAGTCCTG
Source organism: Bostrychus sinensis (assembly GCA_020698575.1). Taxonomy (NCBI): domain Eukaryota; kingdom Metazoa; phylum Chordata; class Actinopteri; order Gobiiformes; family Eleotridae; genus Bostrychus; species Bostrychus sinensis. The sequence continues at coordinate 983,825 of CM036245.1, read as the reverse complement.
GGCCTGTCCTGGGTCAGTCCTGGGTCTGTCCTGGGCCTGTCCTGGGTCTGTCCTGGGTCAGTCCTGGGTCTGTCCTGGGCCTGTCCTGGGTCAGTCCTGGGCCTGTCCTGGGTCTGTCCTGGGCCTGTCCTGGGTCTGTCCTGGGTCTGTCCTGGCCCTGTCTTGGGTCAGTCCTGGGTCTGTCCTGGGCCTGTCCTGGGTCAGTCCTGGGCCTGTCCTGGGCCTGTCCTGGGTCAGTCCTGGGTCAGTCCTGGGTCTGTCCTGGGTCTGTCCTGGGTCTGTCCTGGGTCTGTCCTGGGTCAGTCCTGGGTCAGTCCTGGGTCTGTCCTGGGCCTGTCCTGGGTCTGTCCTGGGTCTGTCCTGGGCCTGTCCTGGGTCTGTCCTGGGTCTGTCCTGGCCCTGTCTTGGGTCAGTCCTGGGTCTGTCCTGGGCCTGTCCTGGGTCTGTCCTGGGTCTGTCCTGGGTCTGTCCTGGGCCTGTCCTGGGTCAGTCCTGGGCCTGTCCTGGGTCTGTCCTGGCCCTGTCTTGGGTCAGTCCTGGGTCTGTCCTGGGCCTGTCCTGGGTCAGTCCTGGGCCTGTCCTGGGTCTGTCCTGGGCCTGTCCTGGGTCAGTCCTGGGCCTGTCCTGGGCCTGTCCTGGGTCAGTCCTGGGCCTGTCCTGGGTCTGTCCTGGGCCTGTCCTGGGTCTGTCCTGGGTCTGTCCTGGCCCTGTCTTGGGTCAGTCCTGGGTCTGTCCTGGGCCTGTCCTGGCCCTGTCTTGGGTCAGTCCTGGGCCTGTCCTGGGCCTGTCCTGGGTCTGTCCTGGGTCTGTCCTGGCCCTGTCTTGGGTCAGTCCTGGGCCTGTCCTGGGCCTGTCCTGGGTCTGTCCTGGGCCTGTCCTGGGCCTGTCCTGGGTCTGTCCTGGGTCTGTCCTGGCCCTGTCTTGGGTCAGTCCTGGGTCTGTCCTGGGCCTGTCCTGGGTCAGTCCTGGGTCTGTCCTGGGTCTGTCCTGGGCCTGTCCTGGGCCTGTCCTGGGTCAGTCCTGGGCCTGTCCTGGGTCAGTCCTGGGCCTGTCCTGGGTCTGTCCTGGGCCTGTCCTGGGTCTGTCCTGGGCCTGTCCTGGGTCTGTCCTGGGCCTGTCCTGGGTCTGTCCTGGGTCTGTCCTGGCCCTGTCTTGGGTCAGTCCTGGGTCTGTCCTGGGCCTGTCCTGGGTCAGTCCTGGGCCTGTCCTGGGTCAGTCCTGGGTCTGTCCTGGGCCTGTCCTGGGTCTGTCCTGGGTCAGTCCTGGGTCTGTCCTGGGCCTGTCCTGGGCCTGTCCTGGGTCTGTCCTGGGTCTGTCCTGGGTCTGTCCTGGGTCTGTCCTGGCCCTGTCTTGGGTCAGTCCTGGGTCTGTCCTGGGCCTGTCCTGGGTCAGTCCTGGGCCTGTCCTGGGTCTGTCCTGGGTCTGTCCTGGCCCTGTCTTGGGTCAGTCCTGGGTCTGTCCTGGGCCTGTCCTGGGTCAGTCCTGGGCCTGTCCTGGGTCAGTCCTGGGTCTGTCCTGGGTCTGTCCTGGGTCAGTCCTGGGTCAGTCCTGGGTCTGTCCTGGCCCTGTCTTGGGTCAGTCCTGGGTCTGTCCTGGGTCTGTCCTGGGTCAGTCCTGGGTCAGTCCTGGGTCTGTCCTGGGTCTGTCCTGGGCCTGTCCTGGGTCTGTCCTGGGCCTGTCCTGGGCCTGTCCTGGGCCTGTCCTGGGCCTGTCCTGGGTCTGTCCTGGGCCTGTCCTGGGCCTGTCCTGGGCCTGTCCTGGGTCTGTCCTGGGCCTGTCCTGGGTCTGTCCTGGGTCTGTCCTGGGCCTGTCCTGGGTCTGTCCTGGGTCTGTCCTGGGTCTGTCCTGGGTCTGTCCTGGGCCTGTCCTGGGTCTGTCCTGGGTCTGTCCTGGCCCTGTCTTGGGTCAGTCCTGGGTCTGTCCTGGGTCTGTCCTGGGTCAGTCCTGAGTCTGTCCTGGGTCTGTCCTGGGCCTGTCCTGGGTCAGTCCTGGGTCTGTCCTGGCCCTGTCTTGGGTCAGTCCTGGGTCTGTCCTGGGCCTGTCCTGGGTCAGTCCTGGGCCTGTCCTGGGTCAGTCCTGGGTCTGTCCTGGGCCTGTCCTGGGTCTGTCCTGGGTCAGTCCTGGGTCTGTCCTGGGCCTGTCCTGGGTCAGTCCTGGGCCTGTCCTGGGTCTGTCCTGGGCCTGTCCTGGGTCTGTCCTGGGTCTGTCCTGGCCCTGTCTTGGGTCAGTCCTGGGTCTGTCCTGGGCCTGTCCTGGGTCAGTCCTGGGCCTGTCCTGGGCCTGTCCTGGGTCAGTCCTGGGTCAGTCCTGGGTCTGTCCTGGGCCTGTCCTGGGTCTGTCCTGGGTCTGTCCTGGGTCAGTCCTGGGTCAGTCCTGGGTCTGTCCTGGGCCTGTCCTGGGTCTGTCCTGGGCCTGTCCTGGGTCTGTCCTGGGCCTGTCCTGGGTCTGTCCTGGGTCTGTCCTGGGTCAGTCCTGGGTCTGTCCTGGGCCTGTCCTGGGCCTGTCCTGGGTCTGTCCTGGGCCTGTCCTGGGTCTGTCCTGGGCCTGTCCTGGGCCTGTCCTGGGTCTGTCCTGGGTCTGTCCTGGGCCTGTCCTGGGTCTGTCCTGAGTCTGTCCTGGGCCTGTCCTGGGCCTGTCCTGGGTCAGTCCTGGGCCTGTCCTGGGTCAGTCCTGGGTCTGTCCTGGGCCTGTCCTGGGTCTGTCCTGGGTCTGTCCTGGGTCTGTCCTGGGTCAGTCCTGGGCCTGTCCTGGGCCTGTCCTGGGCCTGTCCTGGGTCTGTCCTGGGTCTGTCCTGGGTCTGTCCTGGGTCAGTCCTGGGTCAGTCCTGGGCCTGTCCTGGGCCTGTCCTGGGCCTGTCCTGGGCCTGTCCTGGGTCTGTCCTGGGTCTGTCCTGGGTCAGTCCTGGGTCTGTCCTGGGCCTGTCCTGGGCCTGTCCTGGGCCTGTCCTGGGTCTGTCCTGGGCCTGTCCTGGGCCTGTCCTGGGCCTGTCCTGGGTCTGTCCTGGGTCTGTCCTGGCCCTGTCTTGGGTCAGTCCTGGGTCTGTCCTGGGCTTGTCCTGGGTCTGTCCTGGGTCTGTCCTGGGTCTGTCCTGGGCCTGTCCTGGGTCAGTCCTGGGCCTGTCCTGGGTCTGTCCTGGCCCTGTCTTGGGTCAGTCCTGGGTCTGTCCTGGGCCTGTCCTGGGTCAGTCCTGGGCCTGTCCTGGGTCTGTCCTGGGCCTGTCCTGGGTCAGTCCTGGGCCTGTCCTGGGCCTGTCCTGGGTCAGTCCTGGGCCTGTCCTGGGTCTGTCCTGGGCCTGTCCTGGGTCTGTCCTGGGTCTGTCCTGGCCCTGTCTTGGGTCAGTCCTGGGTCTGTCCTGGGCCTGTCCTGGCCCTGTCTTGGGTCAGTCCTGGGCCTGTCCTGGGCCTGTCCTGGGTCTGTCCTGGGTCTGTCCTGGCCCTGTCTTGGGTCAGTCCTGGGCCTGTCCTGGGTCTGTCCTGGGCCTGTCCTGGGCCTGTCCTGGGTCTGTCCTGGGTCTGTCCTGGCCCTGTCTTGGGTCTGTCCTGGGTCTGTCCTGGGCCTGTCCTGGGTCTGTCCTGGGCCTGTCCTGGGTCAGTCCTGGGTCTGTCCTGGGCCTGTCCTGGGTCAGTCCTGGGCCTGTCCTGGGTCAGTCCTGGGTCTGTCCTGGGTCAGTCCTGGCCCTGTCTTGGGTCAGTCCTGGGTCTGTCCTGGGTCTGTCCTGGGTCAGTCCTGGGTCAGTCCTGGGTCTGTCCTGGGTCTGTCCTGGGCCTGTCCTGGGTCTGTCCTGGGTCTGTCCTGGGCCTGTCCTGGGTCTGTCCTGGGCCTGTCCTGGGCCTGTCCTGGGCCTGTCCTGGGCCTGTCCTGGGTCTGTCCTGGGCCTGTCCTGGGCCTGTCCTGGGCCTGTCCTGGGTCTGTCCTGGGCCTGTCCTGGGTCTGTCCTGGGTCTGTCCTGGGCCTGTCCTGGGCCTGTCCTGGGCCTGTCCTGGGCCTGTCCTGGGCCTGTCCTGGGTCTGTCCTGGGCCTGTCCTGGGTCTGTCCTGGGCCTGTCCTGGGCCTGTCCTGGGCCTGTCCTGGGTCTGTCCTGGGCCTGTCCTGGGTCTGTCCTGGGTCTGTCCTGGGTCTGTCCTGGAAAAAAAAGTATTTGTTCCACTGAGCCTGCAGAGACTGTGGCTCACAAACATCACACCTCTGTAAAAAACTCAGCTCAGTTAAAGAAACATTACTCTCCTTCATCTGGGCCTGACAAGCAATGAGGAGGAGCAGGAGGAGCAGGAGGAGGAGGAGCAGCAGGAGGAGCAGGAGGAGGAGCAGGAGGAGGAGGAGCAGCAGGAGGAGCAGGAGGAGGAGGAGCAGCAGGAGGAGCAGGAGGAGCAGGAGGAGGAGGAGCAGCAGGAGGAGCAGGAGGAGGAGGAGCAGCAGGAGGAGCAGAAGGAGCAGCAGGAGGAGCAGGAGGAGCAGGAGGAGGAGGAGCAGGAGCAGCAGGAAGAGGAGGAGCAGCAGGAGGAGCAGGAGGAGCAGCAGGAGGAGCAGGAGGAGGAGGAGCAGCAGGAGCAGCAGGAGGAGCAGGAGGAGGAGGAGCAGCAGGAGGAGCAGCAGGAGGAGGAGCAGGAGCAGCAGGAGGAGCAGGAGCAGGAGGAGCAGCAGGAGCAGCAGGAGCAGGAGGAGCAACAGGAGCAAGAGCAGGATGTGTTGTAGTCCCACCCCGCGCCGCCAGGAGCCGCTGTGTCCCGCTCCTGTCACGTGACCCGGATGTTTTGCGGAAAGAAGGCGTCGTTTAGCAACAGCTGCTCCTCTGACAGCTGTCCTCCTCCTGCTCACCTCCTCCTCACCTCCTGCTCACCTCCTGCTCACCTCCTGTCACTGAAGTCTCCCCTAATGCACCGCGGCTCCAGGTCTGAGGCGGCGCGGGCTCTAAAATGAGGCTTTTACTCAGCTGATTGTGGGTTTTGTGAGCGCGCACGGACCCGGACCTGGACCTGGACCTGAACCCGGACCTGGACCTGAACCCGGACCTGGACCTGAAGATGGACGCACTGCTGGACTTTGAGGAGTGCGTTAAAGACTCGCCGCGGTTCAGGTAAAAACAAAACAAAACAAAAGCAAAGCTAAACTTTTCTGATAAAACGGAAACTCACTGCGCATGCGTAGAGCGGCGCACCTGCATCCGCTCCAGAGCTCCTACATCCTACATCCTACATCCTACATCCTTCCTTCCTTCCTTCCTCTCTCCTTTTATCTTTTTTGCTTTTGCTGTGAAATCATCTTTAAATTAAAAATGAGAAAAGAAAATGTTGAAAGTTGCAGTCACAGAGAAAGCAGCGTCTCCAGGCTCCGACCTCACACAAACACAAGGTGAATGAATAACTACACATTACCTCTGGTTTAATAACACGTGTCTGTGTCTGTGTGTGTGTGTCTGTGTGTGTGTGTGTGTCTGTGTCTGTGTGTGTGTGTGTGTGTGTGTGTCTGTGTGTGTGTGTCTGTGTGTGTGTGTGTGTGTGTGTGTGTGTCTGTGTGTGTGTGTGTGTCTGTGTGTGTGTCTGTGTGTGTGTGTGTGTGTCTGTGTGTGTGTGTGTGTGTCTGTGTGTGTGTGTGTGTGTGTGTGTCTGTGTGTGTGTGTGTGTGTCTGTGTGTGTGTGTGTGTGTCTGTGTGTGTGTGTGTGTGTGTGTGTCTGTGTGTGTGTGTGTGTCTGTGTCTGTGTGTGTGTCTGTGTGTGTGTGTGTGTGTGTGTGTGTGTGTCTGTGTGTGTGTGTGTGTGTGTCTGTGTGTGTGTGTGTGTCTGTGTCTGTGTGTGTGTCTGTGTGTGTGTGTGTGTCTGTGTCTGTGTGTGTGTGTGTCTGTGTGTGTGTGTGTCTGTGTGTGTGTGTGTCTGTGTCTGTGTGTGTGTCTGTGTGTGTCTGTGTGTGTGTGTGTCTGTGTGTGTGTGTGTGTGTGTGTGTCTGTGTCTGTGTGTGTGTCTGTGTGTGTGTGTGTGTGTGTGTGTGTGTGTCTGTGTGTGTGTGTGTGTGTGTCTGTGTGTGTGTGTGTGTCTGTGTCTGTGTGTGTGTCTGTGTGTGTGTGTGTGTCTGTGTCTGTGTGTGTGTGTGTCTGTGTGTGTGTGTGTGTCTGTGTGTGTGTGTGTCTGTGTCTGTGTGTGTGTCTGTGTGTGTCTGTGTGTGTGTGTGTCTGTGTGTGTGTGTGTGTGTGTGTGTCTGTGTCTGTGTGTGTGTGTCTGTGTGTGTGTGTCTGTGTCTGTGTGTGTGTGTGTGTGTGTGTGTGTGTGTGTGTGTGTGTGTGTGTGTGTGTCTGTGTCTGTGTGTGTGTCTGTGTGTGTCTGTGTGTCTGTGTGTGTGTGTGTGTGTGTGTGTGTGTGTGTGTGTGTGTGTGTGTGTGTGTGTCTGTGTCTGTGTGTGTGTCTGTGTGTGTCTGTGTGTCTGTGTGTGTGTGTCTGTGTGTGTGTGTGTGTCTGTGTGTGTGTGTGTGTGTGTGTGTCTGTGTGTGTGTGTGTGTCTGTGTGTGTGTGTGTCTGTGTGTGTGTGTGTGTGTGTGTGTCTGTGTGTGTGTGTGTGTGTCTGTGTGTGTGTGTGTGTCTGTGTGTGTGTGTGTGTCTGTCTGTGTGTGTGTGTGTGTGTGTGTCTGTGTGTGTGTGTGTGTCTGTCTGTGTGTGTGTGTGTGTTGCAGACTGACCCTGGATCAGTTCGAGGCTGATGTCTCTCAGCTGGAGTCGTCTCTGGAGAAGGTACAGATACAGAGTTTTACTGAGTAATGAGGAGTTAACGATGCAGGGCTCAAACTAACAATTATTTTGTTTATCACTTAATCTGACAATTATTATTTTGAATATTTGATTAATAATTGGAGAGTGAAGTGTGAGTAAAGTGGTTAAAAACTTGGAGGTGTTGCTGTGAAAAAGTAGTGAAAAGTTTGTTACTTGAGGACGTTTAGAGCAAATACACAAAGATATTTTTAATCAAAAGCACTAAATGTACAGTGTTTTTAATCATTTTTGTGGCTTCCTGCTCTGTGTTGGTAACAAACCTCCTCTCAGCTCCAGGTAACCATTAAATTAGTTGGTCTCCTGTAGGGCTGGGTATAACATGCGATACTTGATAATTATGTTGAATATTGCGATAACGATATTATTGCGATATTTTAAAATAGGACCTATTATTCTGACATAGTTAAATTCATGTAAAACAGATCTAGACCTAGTTTAGACCTACTTTACTTCTGGTAAATTCACTTAAAACAAAAATGTAAGTTCCTGTATTTACAAGTCAGAACTTAACACAGACTAAACCAGGAATAAAACAAGGCTAAGCTGTGACTAAATTAATTAAATTACCACTAAAACTGGACTTTTTAAACATTTTTATTTAGTCACAACACATGTTCTTTTAAGGCTCTGGTGGAAAATGATTCTTCAGTGTAAATCTCTGTCAGATGAAGACCACAGTGTTATTGTGATATATTTAGATTCTTACGATACAGATTTGCGTTTGCTGATATTGCGATAACGATAATTTTGCGATATATTGTGCAGCCCTAGTGTCCTGCGGCGCTGTGAGGAGAGCAGGGATATAACCATGTCAGTACTGTTCTCTACAAAACCTGCTCAGACCCTAACCCACGTGAGTGAAAGTATGGAGTTAGCTTCTACCGCTCGGTGTGGGGCAGCTAACGAAGGTCGGACTCTCGGGTGCGAGGACAAACCTTAGTGAGTAATGAGGAGAAGGCTTCAGGGCTGTGCAGTACTGATGTTCTTTCAGTGCAGTGAAGTTCTCTGCTCTTTTCTGAGGACAAGTACCGTAAGTCGCTTTGGAGTAAAAGTGGCACTCGCCAAAAAATGCATAATGAAGGAAAAAACGTATATAAGTCGCACTGGACGATAATTCGCATTTTTGGGGGAAATTTATTTTACAAAATCCGACACCAAGAACAGACATTTCATGTTGAAAGGCGAGTTATAGTAATAATAGAATAGAGAACAACAGCTGAATAGGTGTGCGCTATGCTAACGTAACACATTGATGGTTATTCAGCGACATGAAGCATAAACAACGAACTGAACAGGTGTCTCGTATGTTAACGTAATATATTAACAGTTATTCACATAACTATAGCATAAAGAACATAATATAACAAGTTCACCAAACTCACCATCTCACTCCTAATCGCTAAATCCTTTAAATTCTTCATCCTCGGTGTCGCTTCTGAACAACTCCGCCAACTCCGGAGGTAGACGAAGCGCCGCTTCCTCCTCTGCGTGGCTGTCGTCAGACTCAGCATCAGTTCCATTTCCAATTATTCTGCTCTTTCTCAGTTGTCTTTATAGCCTAAGTTGTTAGTGGTAATGTTTACATTTTAAATTGTCAGTGGTACAGGTGCAGCAGATGCTGGGACACAAGCCTAGAGCGCCCTCTAACCAACACCTGAAATATTTTAATATATAAGTCACACCTGAGTATACGTCACACCCCGAGCCAGACGATGGAAAAAAGTGCGACTTATAGTCCAGAAAATACAGTAGAAGTATTTATCTGAAGTACTCTGTGATGGCCTGGCGCTGTCCAGGTGCTGAAGCTGTGTGGGCGGATGGTGGAGGCGGGACAAACCTACAGCTCCACCAATCAGCTGTTCCTGAGCGGGTTACAGGAGCTGTGCGGAGTTTACAGGAAGGACAGCCTCATCAGCGTGAGTCTGACAGGGATTTATATCAACAATAAACTTATTATTATTATTATTATTATTATTATTATTATTATTATTCTGTGTGACTGGTGTCATCCTCAGAGCTGTCTGGACCAGTTCCACCAGGCTCTGAACGAGATCAGCAGCTTCCACACTGTGAGTACAAACAACCACAAACCCAACAGACTCCATGTTGTCAGGCTGCAGCTCCTCTGTGTGCGCTGCTGCTGTAGCGCCTCAGTCGAGATTGGTTTTGAGACCTTTTTTTTACAGTCTCGGCTGCAGTTTAACTCGGTCTTGGTCTCAGCCTCAGATGTGGCAGACTCTGAGATTTTATTTACCACACATTATAAGAAAAAACTGTTCTTCATCATTTTAGAGTCATTTGTTTTGCGCATCAGAAGAACCAGGAACAGATCTGTCTCTGTTTGTGGAGTCTGCTGCATTAAATCATTAAAATAATCATTTATGTATTTGAACCACTTTTTTTTAACGTTGCCTTTATTTAGTGTTCTTTAGTGTTCGCAGGGTTCGGTCTCAGTTTGCCTTGGTCTTGACTACAACACCACCTGCATCAGAAGAGTCAGGTTTATCCAGGTGATGGCGCTGTTCTCCTTCCTGGCGCGGTCAGGGAACAGCGCCATCTGCAGTTTCCCAGGTTTAATTGCTGCAAAACTGATTTATGGAAGTTTAATTTGGTTTTCGGTCATGAAGTGTTACGCTGGTGCTTATTTCGAAAATTTACAGGCAGGAACTGTTGTTGTACAAAACTCAGACGCACAGCTAAAGGAGATCAGTAAAACCATGGCAAGCAAAGAAAGCTAATGCCTGGTTCACACGGAAAGATCTTAAAACTGTCGGAAGATTTTCAAAACCTGAGAGACCCCACACACGGCGATAAAAAATCAAAGCTATCCCAGGTTTGGTCCTGCAGTGAGTGGCAAAGACAACACCACACACCGACAGATTTCACTCAGGAACGTTCCCAGGTCACAGGGAAATCTCACAAAACCTCACGAGATTAAACGTGACTTCGGCGGACGACGAAGAAGCAGCTGCTATAGTTTGTGGACTATTTCTAACAGAGAAGAAACAATACAAAAAGAGAAGGCGTTGGTTAAAGGAGTGGAGACAGCGAACATGGCCATGACAGCTGTTTGGATTTTGGATTCCCCTCCGTGCTTCCGTCTCCTTGCTTTCTGATTGGTTACACGTCACATTCAACAGGGCGCGTGCTCGTTTGTCCTCGGGACGCACCACACGCTGCGATATCAGGCCAAGACAATCCAACCTGAGGAATATCCCCGATTTGAGATCAGAGCGGTCCCGATGTCGTTCCGAGCAGAGCAGAGCTCTCTGAACTCACCACACACAGCAGGAACATCTGCTCAGATTATCTTTAGTGCCATTACGATCATCGGGGCGAACTTAAGATTGTCGGAAGGAGAGAATCGGGTCAAAAATCGGCAGAATTATCTTGCCGTGTGAACCAGGGTTAAGCTGATAAAAGTGGAAGAAAGGATTCATTACAGTTATGAGAGGTAATGCAACAAGATTTACAGACTCCTGCAGCTGATTCCATGCTTGCGGTGCATTGAAACCAAACACAGTTTTACCGAGTTCAGATCGAACACTTGGATCCTTCAGAAGGATTTTCTCTGACGATCGTGTATTGAATGCAGCGAACACTGGTAAATGCATTCTCTGAGGTTCAGAGAGGTCCAGTGAGCCGTTTCATACAGTCCCAGTCCATGCTGTGCCTTTCCCTCTTACAAAAAACACACTTTTATAACATGTGTTTGTGTTTTCAGATGCTGTTGGATCAGACTCAGAGGGCCATCGGTCAGCAGCTCTCCAGCCTCTGCTCTCAGTACGTTCTGCTCTTTACTCTTTCACCTGAGCACACCCCTGACCTCTGACCTCTGACCCCTGGCCCTGCAGGTTCCTCCCTCAGCTCAGCGACACCAGGAGAGAGTTCGTGAGGATCGGAGAGGACCTGGAGGCCGCGGCTCTGAAGAACGCTCAGGTCTCTAAACTGAAACAGGCCGAGGCCGAGAGAGCGGGTCACCTGCTGCTGGCCACCAGGAAGTGTTACCAACACTTCACCCTGGACTACTGTCTGCAGGTACTACTACTACTACTACTACTACTACTACTACTCCTTATTTAGACCTTATTCCAATCTAACCTCCTCCAGGTAAGCGAGAAATGGGTCCCAGGCACTTGAAAAAGTGTTCACTAAGCAGGTTCTCAAGGATCTGAGTCTCTCCATCTGCATCAGTGACAACATGTCAGTGAGCCACAGTTGGAACGAAGGGGCAGAAGCAGATTTCCATTCCTTCAGAATTAGTCTCTTGGCCACAATCAGTCCCAGTTCCAGTGGTCGCTGCATTGTTGCAGGAATATTCTTAATTATCTGTGAGCAACCAAAAATGGCGAATCCTGCTTCAGGCTGAAGAGGTTTTTTATTGGCCCTGGAATACAGGTCAAATATTTTAGTCCAGAAACCAGTTAATGAAGGGCAGAACCAAATCCTGTGCAGCTTGACATTAGAGCAGTGTTAGCAATGGACAGTGTTAAACAGAATCAGCTGATGTCTGCTGTTTATAGAACAGGAGTGAATCTTAGACAACATGGCCCTATCTTTGACATCTTATTACAAACTATTTAACTTCAACTTCATTTTTGATGAAAAACAGTGCTGCCTCCTACAGTAGAGGTCGACTGATCTAGGTTTTTCTGTGGCCGATGCCTCAGAGCAGCCGATGGCCGATAAACACTGCAGATTTTTTGGGACGGATATGTAGGGCAGATTTTCTTAATTGTATGAATGTGACCGTGAGAAAAGTTAAAGATGAGTTTTTTGAGAAAATCATTAAGCCAATCTTAGCCAGACTTTCTGTGCCAATGGCTCTAAAAAATGCAAAGATATATCAGTCGACTTTTATCCCACAATGGAACGTGGCTAATTCTGTTCCAGCAGTTCCCAAAAGTCCATTATGCCATGATTTTGTTTCCACATCACTACAACTTCCTAAGCCCTCGCTGCCTCCCCTGCTCTCACACAAACTCCTACTGAACGCTGCTGCTCTCACACATCTGAGTCTCTGATGGTAAAAGCAGGGGGCATGGTGGCAGAGTGGTTAGTGTTTGATCCTCGGGCCGACACACGCTCTCTCTGGGTGGAGTCTGCACGTCCTCCTCGTGTTACTGTGGGTTCTCTCTGGGTTCTACTCTGCCTCCACCGTGTTATTTCTGCGTTGTGCGACAATCCAGGATGCACATTTGTTTCTCGTATCACGTGATCGGGCGCAACAGCGGCGACATCACAAACTGATTTTAAGAGAAAAAGAGAAAAAGTCGATGATACATAGAGAATAAACACTACTAAACTACTAAAGAGTTTTTCTCAGCTGTAGGCGTTGTAAGGATTTGTTCATTTTGGGTGAAAGCATCAAAGAGGACGATGATTCAGAAGTGTAATCAAGTCAGAAGTTTATTCAGTAAAAACACAGTAAGGTTACAGTCAGCAGAGTGAGCGCGCTCCTAAAGAGGAGTGTTCTAAGTTTTTATATTATGTATGACGATGTCTGACGATCTCTGCAGAGCATTATCTTCTTGGCTTCGAGTAACTTTTTTGTGCACAGGGCAGGGCCACAAAAAGTTCTCAGTTTCTGCAGAGTCTTCCCACCATCGACAGGAGCCCCCCCTGCAACCTTGGCTCTGAGAACTTATTTGTGCCATATTTGGAATGCACCTAAGAGTAGAGAGACCTTAGAGTGAAAGAAGAAAAACATCACATAAAATCAAAGTATAATTATTACTAATGTTGAAGCGTTATTAACCTTAGCAGTAGTACATCAAAATATAAGTTTAATGGTAATACACAAAGCTATGTAGAAATATTCAATAGCGTCCTGTCGCCGAACGCCTGACGTTTCTTTTTACTCCACATTGAGGGAACAATCCTTTCTTGGTCACATGGGGTTTTTGCCGCTGCAGTTCCACAGAGCAGCCACCAGGGGAGAGTGGGCGGTGCTACATCCAGGTCTTATTACACCTCCCTAACATCACAGTGTTCTTACAACAGGCTGTAGTTGTGCTGGACTCTATGAATTACATAAACCGCTCTAATAAAAGATAAAACTACTCTTCCTACTCATATGAACATATTCTCAGTTCATAAATAAAAGTTCTGTTTGTCTCACATCCGCCCCTAAGCGTTGTTGTAGTATTGCAGTGTTGTGTCTACGTTCTAAAGCATTTACAGTAGCTCTTGGTCTTATTTTTGCAGCTGAACTCGTTCAAAGCCCAGCAGAGGGTGGACATCTTAAACTCAGTGAGTCGTTAGAAAGCAGTCTGTAGTAAATAATGTAACTTTTATCTCAGTAGCCCCTCCCTAACCCTGCTGTGGTCCTCCTGCTGCAGGTGTTCTCCTACGTCCAGGCCCAGGTCACCTTCTTCCACCAGGGCTTCGACCTGCTCCGCGACCTGGAGCCCACCGTCAAGACCATGGCCTCCCAGGTAACAGCGGAGCCACCAGGGGCCCCATCAGAACCGGGCTCAGCCAACAAGGTGAATATGGTTTAGTGCTGATGATGAAGCGGTCTCTTTGTCGTCCTCAGATGTCTCAGGTGTCCTCAGAGTCTGCGGCCAAAAGGAAAGAGCTGGAGAACAAACACCAGCTCGTCCAACAGAGGGTGAGTCCCAGAAACATTGGTTTACTGCGAGCGTGTTTGGAGGCGGGGCAGCGGAGGCCAGTTTGACCTCGGCGTCCAGATTAGCAAACTGGAGAAGGCACGCTGCCCACTGGAGCTGCTGTGGACCGCAAGACCCGATCCAAAACACTTGTGAGCTAAAAAATAGGCTCCAAGATGATTTTTCACGCTAGCGGCTGGCGCTGGGAAGCAGTTTTCAGACAAAAAAACATAGAAAATATGCATTATTGTTGTATTTTGATGATTACCTTCAGCACTATTTGAACCTGATGCATTATTTTAATGTTTGAAAGATTACTGGCTCTAAAAAAAGTGAATCAGGGCTTTTACTGTAAAAAGGCTTGCGTTTGCAGTGCCCAGCCCACAGAGACGGTAAACACACGTCTGTTCTGTCAGCACAGGTCTGTTACTGTGGCTCAACCTCAGCAGACGCCACAAAATTACCACCTGCAGTTTGTTTAGGCTTTAGAAATAAAAGCAGTGTATAAAGAAAAATGTGCAGTGACTGTAGGGAAGCCGTGAAGGTTAGACCATAGACTTACTGAATATGAATGTTTTAATAATTAATATATTGTTATTGTGTTGTTATAATAAATGCTGCTGATGTTGTACTGTTATTTATCTTTATTATTATTATTTGTTATTATTATTGGGGCATACAGAGAGTACACCACTCCCAAGGATTCAGCAGATCTAATGTTCTTGTTTGTTTCTTACTGTATTATTGTCCTTTTTCTCTCTTTCTTTTTTGTCATTTCTGTATGTTGTTTGTTTTATGTTGCAAAATAAAATAAAAAGTAGAAAGTAAAAAAAGAAGAAAAATGTGCCATAATAGTTGCACAGTGAAAGTTTCTTCTCTTTAAACACATTTTTCTCACAGTACAGTATATAACCTTTACAAAGTCTAAAGTAAGCTGAGTTGTTGTTGTCCCAGGACGCGTGCGGGGAGCCCTCGGTCGGACCCTGCCCCCACAGCGGGGACTCTCTCCAGGGACAGCTCTACAAACGCAGCCGGAGGAAACTCAAGACCTGGAAGAGGTCCGGCCCCGCCTTCGTCAGCTCTTTTATTAAAAACATGGCTCGTTCTCGGTTTATCTCAGGTTTAACTCGGTCCTGTCTTCTCCAGATCCTGGTTTTCCATTCGAGACAATCAGCTCCTCTACAGAAAGTCCCACAAGGTCACTGTTAAAATGACTGACTTATCTGTAATATTAAATAAAGTATATCATTAAAACAAAGTTATATTCTTCTCATTATAAACCTGGTTTGTGTTTGTTCTGTTTCAGGAGGAGCCGCTGGTTCTGTTCGAGGACCTCAGGCTTTGTGCTGTAAAATCTGTAGAAAACATCGACCGACGATTCTGCTTCGAGCTCCTCTCTGTTCAGAAGTAAGCACCTGGTTTAGACCTGGTTTAGTCCTGGTTTAGTCCTGGTTTAGTCCTGGTTTAGCCCTGGTTTAGACCTGGTTTAGTCCTGGTTTAGTCCTGGTTTAGTCCTGGTTTAGCCCTGGTTTAGTCCTGGTTTAGCCCTGGTTTAGCCCTGGTTTAGTCCTGGTTTAGCCCTGGTTTAGTCCTGGTTTAGCCCTGGTTTAGCCCTGGTTTAGTCCTGGTTTAGCCCTGGTTTAGCCCTGGTTTAGCCCTGGTTTAGCCCTGGTTTAGTCCTGGTTTAGCCCTGGTTTAGCCCTGGTTTAGCCCTGGTTTAGCCCTGGTTTAGTCCTGGTTTAGCCCTGGTTTAGCCCTGGTTTAGTCCTGGTTTAGTCCTGGTTTAGCCCTGGTTTAGACCTGGTTTAGCCCTGGTTTAGACCTGGTTTAGCCCTGGTTTAGTCCTGGTTTAGTCCTGGTTTAGTCCAGGTTTAGCCCTGGTTTAGACCTGGTTTAGACCTGGTTTAGTCCTGGTTTAGACCTGGTTTAGTCCTGGTTTAGCCCTGGTTTAGCCCTGGTTTAGTCCTGGTTTAGTCCTGGTTTAGCCCTGGTTTAGTCCTGGTTTAGCCCTGGTTTAGACCTGGTTTAGTCCTGGTTCAGTCCTGGTTTAGCCCTGGTTTAGTCCTGGTTTAGCCCTGGTTTAGACCTGGTTTAGTCCTGGTTTAGCCCTGGTTTAGCCCTGGTTTAGTCCTGGTTTAGTCCTGGTTTAGCCCTGGTTTAGTCCTGGTTTAGCCCTGGTTTAGACCTGGTTTAGCCCTGGTTTAGTCCTGGTTTAGTCCTGGTTTAGCCCTGGTTTAGTCCTGGTTTAGCCCTGGTTTAGACCTGGTTTAGTCCTGGTTCAGTCCTGGTTTAGCCCTGGTTTAGTCCTTTATCCTTGTGACTTTGTGAGTTTGTTTAGACTTTTTAAAACCCAGTACATTGACTTTTACCTTGGCTCACAGCAGTAAGTCCGGTTCTGAAACCTGAGGGAGTCCGGTTTTCGGGACCTCAGGATCTCATCAGGTCAGGACCTTCAGTGAGTCCTGGGCCGGTCTGAGTTCTGGTGTTGTTTCAGGTCCTGTGTGCTCCAGGCTGACTCAGAACCACTCAGACAAACCTGGGTCCGGGCTCTGCAGGGAAGCATCGACCAGGCCTACAGACAGAGTACTACTACACAGGTACTACTACTACTACTACTACCACTACTACTACTACTGCTGCACCCCGCCTTAACCCTGTCTGTACCTTGTGTCCTCCTCCAGTCCCCAGACTCCAGCCCTCCGCTCCCCGCCCCTCAGGCCTCTCCTCGTGCCCAGGAGAGGCTCACCGTCCTGGGGGTGGCTCTGCGGGGCCCGGGGAACCTCCGCTGCTGCGACTGCGGAGCGGAGCAGCCGCGCTGGGCCTCGGTGAACCTGGGGGTGACCGTGTGCATCGAGTGCTCGGGGATACACAGGTCAGGGCCACACTGCGCGCTACGCTGTGATCCAGACTTTATTATAGTTATCATTATTATATGAAGGCAGGCTTTCGCGCGCGCCTAAAGGCTCGTTTAGGATGCAGCGCTCTGTCCGTCTGCGTTCATTCTGTCGTACGTTGGGCTGTTTCCCCAGAGCTTGTGGATACAGATGAACGCAGCAGTACATGCGCTGACCGCTGGGGGGCGCTAGAGAACACAGCTCAGCAGTCACAGCAGAAGAAGAAACGGCTGAACTTTTTAAGGAGAGACCAGAGCTAAAGTTAGTTTTGGTTTATCCAAAACTGAACAGACCACTGCTACTGTCGCCTTCTTTTCTTGGCTCTTTTTTACTCCTTGAAGTGTCCTGGGCCCTGTACTTTTTTCCAGAGGTGTGGACTTGAAAGTCATGATTTGGACTCGAGTCAGACTCAAGTCACTAATTTGATGACTTTAGACTCAACCTGATGAAATGGCCTAAGACTTGAGACTCAACTTGGACTTGAGCCCCATGACTTGAGAAGACTTGATGCTTCTCAAATAAATAAAAGTATGATTTTTGATGAGTGTGCGAGAAACAATTAGCCTAATTAAACTCCTCGCAGCTGAGAGGAGCTCGCCCCAGATGCGAATTACACTTAATAAAAAATAAAACAAACGGAATAAATAAAAATAATCTGAAAATAATAAATATCCCTTTGCAATAGAGGTCTAAAGGCGAATATGTGGAGAAGTCTGGGAGAGACTTATGTCAATCACGTGACGCACACGCTGACAGAGAAACAGCTGGAAGTATAAACGCTGTGATGATAAAAACGCTTCGAACGGATCTGTTTATGTAAGAAATGGGAGAATAAATGATATAAAGGATATTTTTGCCCTTTTAGGCTCTATAAAATTTTTCAACCAGGAGACTTAAAACAAACCAATGAGTGACGGAAGAGTAATGGAGAATTTATTGAAGGAATAAACTTTGGTGCTCAGACGCCGGCGGCAGGTAGAGACATCAGAGAGCAGCGGAGAGTTTGAGAGAGTTACAGCCCCAGGGCCTAGACACTGGTGCTGCTGGAGAGGCTGAGGGGGCTGATGGTTCTGCTGCTGCGGTGGAGCTGGGGGGGGGGGGGGTGTAGCTGAGCAGCAGGAGGACTGAGAGGAGAAAGATCTCAGTTCATGTGAATATCTTGAGACGTGATTGGATGAGAGGCGAAAGTGGCAGGCTGTGATTGGCCGACAGCGACAGAGAGTAGAAGTTATTGTGTAAATGTTATTTTGCGTTGTATCCGCAGGAGTCTGGGTGTCCACGTGTCCAAGGTCAGGTCCATGACTCTGGACTCGTGGGACGCAGAGCAGCTCAAGGTAAATGATTCTTAAAGATCTGAGGTCTCAGTGTTCCAGGCCCAGCTCTCAGTCACGCTGCCGCTGCTCTCTCTCCTCCTGCAGCTGCTGTGCATTCTGGGAAACGATGTCATGAACGGAATCTACGAGGCCCGCTGCTCCGAGGAGGGACGGACCAAACCGCAGCCGGACAGTCCACGGTAAAGAAACCACAGACCGGATCTGAGGTGGGTCAGAGATCCCAGGTTTGGGTCTGACTCCTGCTGTTGTTGTGTTTCAGCTCAGAGAAGGAGGAGTGGGTTAAAGAGAAGTATGTGGACAAGAGGTTTGTGCGCAGGAACAGCTCACGTAAGTCCTGCCCCGTCCTGCCCTGTCCCGTCCTGTCCTGCCCTGTCCTGCCCTGTCCTGCCCTGTCCTGTACTGTCCTGTCCTGCCCTGTCCTGCCCTGTCCTGCCCTGTCCTGCCCTGCCCTGTCCTGTCCTGTCCTGCCCTGCCCTGTCCTGTCCTGCCCTGTCCTGCCCTGTCCTGCACTGTCCTGTCCTGCCCTGTCCTGTACTGTCCTGTCCTGCCCTGTCCTGCCCTGTCCTGTCCTGTCCTGCCCTGTCCTGTCCTGTCCTGCCCTGTCCTGCCCTGCCCTGTCCTGTCCTGCCCTGCCCTGTCCTGCCCTGTCCTGTACTGTCCTGTCCTGCCCTGTCCTGTACTGTCCTGTCCTGCCCTGTCCTGCCCTGTCCTGTCCTGTCCTGCCCTGTCCTGCCCTGTCCTGTCCTGCCCTGTCCTGCCCTGTCCTGTCCTGCCCTGTCCTGCCCTGCCCTGTCCTGTCCTGTCCTGCCCTGCCCTGTCCTGTCCTGTCACGTCCTGTCCTGCCCTGTCCTGTCACGTCCTGTCCTGTCACGTCCTGTCCCATCCTGCCCTGTCCTGCCCTGTCCTGCCCTGTCCTGCCCTGTCCTGTCACGTCCTGTCCCATCCTGCCCTGTCCTGCCCTGTCCTGTCCTGTCCTGTCCCGTCCTGTCCCGTCCTGCCCTGTCCTGCCCTGTCCTGTCCTGTCCTGTCCTGTCCTGTCACGTCCTGTCCCATCCTGCCCTGTCCTGCCCTGTCCTGCCCTGTCCTGCCCTGCCCTGTCCTGTACTGTCCTGCCCTGTCCTGCCCTGTCCTGTCCCGTCCTGTCCTGCCCTGTCCTGTCCTGTCCTGTCCCGTCCTGTCCCGTCCTGCCCTGTCCTGCCCTGTCCTGTCCTGTCCTGCCCTGTCCTGTCACGTCCTGTCCCATCCTGCCCTGTCCTGCCCTGTCCTGCCCTGCCCTGTCCTGTACTGTCCTGCCCTGTCCTGCCCTGTCCTGTCCTGTCCCGTCCTGTCCTGCCCTGTCCTGTCCTGTCCTGTCACGTCCTGTCCCATCCTGTCCTGCCCTGTCCTGCCCTGCCCTGTCCTGTACTGTCCTGCCCTGTCCTGCCCTGTCCTGTCCTGTCCCGTCCTGTCCTGCCCTGTCCTGTCCTGTCCTGTCACGTCCTGTCCCATCCTGTCCTGCCCTGTCCTGCCCTGCCCTGTCCTGTACTGTCCTGCCCTGTCCTGCCCTGTCCTGTCCTGTCCCGTCCTGTCCTGCCCTGTCCTGTCCTGTCACGTCCTGTCCCATCCTGCCCTGTCCTGTCCTGCCCTGTCCTGTCCTGCCCTGTCCTGCCCTGCCCTGTCCTGCCCTGTCCTGCCCTGCCCTGTCCTGCCCTGTCCTGCCCTGTCCTGCCCTGTCCTGTCCTGTCCCGTCCTGTCCTGCCCTGTCCTGTCCTGTCACGTCCTGTCCCATCCTGCCCTGTCCTGTCCTGCCCTGTCCTGTCCTGCCCTGTCCTGCCCTGCCCTGTCCTGCCCTGTCCTGTCCTGTCCCGTCCTGTCCTGCCCTGTCCTGTCCTGTCACGTCCTGTCCCATCCTGCCCTGTCCTGTCCTGTCCTGTCCTGCCCTGTCCTGCCCTGCCCTGTCCTGCCCTGTCCTGTCCTGCCCTGTCCTGTCCTGCCCTGTCCTGTCCTGTCCTGTCCTGCCCTGTCCTGTCCTGTCCTGTCCTGCCCTGTCCTGCCCTGCCCTGTCCTGCCCTGTCCTGTCCTGTCACGTCCTGTCCCATCCTGCCCTGTCCTGTCCTGTCCTGTCCTGCCCTGTCCTGCCCTGCCCTGTCCTGCCCTGTCCTGTCCTGTCCCGTCCTGTCCTGCCCTGTCCTGTCCTGTCACGTCCTGTCCCATCCTGCCCTGTCCTGTCCTGTCCTGTCCTGCCCTGTCCTGTCCTGCCCTGTCCTGTCCTGCCCTGTCCTGCCCTGTCCTGCCCTGCCCTGTCCTGCCCTGTCCTGTCCTGTCCTGTAGGGCTGGGTACCAATGATACCTTTGTGTTAGCGACCGAAAAGCTCTGGGACTAAATGGTATTGAAAAAATAATTTACTTTGGTACCAAGCAGTGTTGTAGTCAAGACCGAACTCACCGAGACCAAGACCAGGCCCAGACTTGGCCCAGGTTTGTGACTGAGTCGAGACTAAAACCAAACCAAGACCGAACACTAAATGAAGGGGAAAAGTAAAAAAAAAAAGTGGTTCAAATACATAAGTGATTATTTTAACGCAGCTGACTCCACAGAGACAGAGCTGTTCCTGTTTTTTTCTGCTGCAGAAAACTAATTACTCAAAATTATGAAGAACAGCATTTTCTGAGGCTGAGACAAGACCGAGTTAAACTGGACTCAAGACCAAGAAACTGGAGCCAAGACAAGACCAAGACCGACTCCAAGACCGGTCTTGGGTACAGCACTAGTACCAAGTTTCCTAAAACAGCTGTGGTAAAACACAGATTCAGTTTGTTATAGATGGAACCCAGGTATCGTTCAGGTACTAAATACATAACAAAGTCCTGACACCCAGCGCTCCTGTCTTGTTTGAGTTCTAGTTAAAATTTTTGTTGTTGGTATTATTTTATTTTTACTTCATGGCGGTGTTTTTGAAGCTCAGTGCGGTAGAATCGTGCGTCTTCTCTGATTTCCCAGCGTGCACCAGGGAGGAGGCGGCCCTGCGTCTGTACCGGGCGGCGGTGGGCGGAGACCTGGTCGCCATGGCGGCGGCGTTAGCTCAGGGGTCAGAGGTCAACGCGGTGGTTTCAGAGGAGCACGGCCGCACGGCGCTGATCGGAGCCGCTGTGGGGGTGAGCGGCACACGTCCTCCAGAATCTGCTGGAAAGTTCTGATCAATGATGATTTTTCTCAGCAGAGCAACACAGAGGCTGCTGGCAAGATTTGGAGTTTTAGAAAGAAGCTCTGTGTTTTTGTTTTTGTGTTTTTGTTGTTT
The DNA here is from genome assembly GCA_020698575.1 of Bostrychus sinensis. Classification (NCBI taxonomy): domain Eukaryota; kingdom Metazoa; phylum Chordata; class Actinopteri; order Gobiiformes; family Eleotridae; genus Bostrychus; species Bostrychus sinensis. The sequence goes on along the minus strand of CM036245.1, from coordinate 962,953 downwards.
GTTTTTTTTTGCATTTTAACATTAAACTGTTAAATGTCCTGCGGTGCGACGGGAACATTTTCAAAATACAAACATTGCCAAAAGAAGTCTCTAGAGCAGGAGTCTCCAACCTTTTTTCCCCTGAGAGCGACTTGAGCTTTGTAAAATTCATCCATTTATCTTTTTACACTTATTACCATTAGGGGTTGTGGGTAATAATAATAATAATAATAATAATAATAATAATAATAATAATAATGATGTATTTACTTGACCCTATCCCAGTAACTATGGGCCTTAGGCGGGTGGACACTGGACACTGGCCATTTAATCCCAGAGCTACTTTCAACCTAAAGAAAATGTCCACAGCTTATTTTGCATTGAAACAAGTCTTCAGTTCACCTGGAGCATGTTGTGTTTGTTTATGCAGCGACGCTCGCTCTGCAGACCTGACACACACTCAGTTAAACTCGTTGGGTCTTCCATTGCCTTCAATCAATAACTGATCTTCATGAAAATAATAATTCTTCATAAAAGTACCGTATTTTTCGCACTATAAGGCGCATCGGATTATAAGGCGCACCTTCAATGAATGGCCTATTTTAAAACTGTTTCATATATAGGGCGCACCGCATTATAAGGCACATCCACTAGATGGCGCTGCGCTAAAGGGAATGTCAATAAAACAGTCAGATAAGTCAGTCAGTCAAACTTTATTAATAGAATACAAACCAGCGTTCTTACAACTCCCTCATTGAAAACAATGTATTTCCAACTCCATTTGTCGCAGTTCAAAGCTACATGAACAGCGTTGGAGCGCTCAGTTTTCTGTCCCCTCAATGTCACAACTCTTCTACTGAGATGGAGCAAAGGCCACGCCTCCTTGTTCTTTTGCGGCAGGATCCATAAACACGCCTATGGCACACATGAACAGCTGGGACTGGAATTCCCCTTTACCGTTTTTACCGCTGTCACTTCGGCGACGCCCCCTGAATACGGTAGCCATAAATAACCAACATTGATCCATATATAAGGCGCATCGGATTATAAGGCGCACTGTTGGTTTTTGAGAAAATTAAAGGCTTTTAGGTGCGCCTTATAGTGCGGAAAATACGGTAGTTTTTAGCTTTTAGCTGTGGTCATTCTTGCATAGAGACACAAGTTGGTTTTCTAAGTGATGCATCAGATTTGACTGCGTAACCTTCTGCAGGATGTAGAAAGCCTTTGGACAGAGGCTGAGAACTCGCCAGCTCCAGGAGACCGCTGAGTTTTTAGCATCATGTCAAATATTTGTACTTTACTTAAACAACACTTTTAACTGCACCTGAATCCTACACTAAAAATTAAAATCAGGTTTTATAGCAAACCTCAGGAGCCATCGTTGTTTCCAGAGCAGACTCTGGAGCTGAGGACAAAGGAACTGTTATTTTATTATTAATGTCAGTAAAATTCTTATTTTCTCAGAAACTGTTAATGTGAGTCTGTTTAGAGTCCCGCAGTGTGACAGCTTCTTTACAAAATACAATTCTGAATGTTATAAATCAGTAGGTTTTCAGCTCTGGCTTCGGGATCCACCGTTCCCCGAAAAAATGACCCAACTTAAAGAAATATTTCACCTGAGCAAATGTCAGAATATCGCAGTACGCCAACACAAAAAGCACACATTATTCACTTTTACAGTTTATTACAGTGGTTTCCAAAGTGGGGTCTGGGGCCCCCTGGTGGACTGCGAAGGTATTGCAGGGGGGCCGCCAGATGTTGTCTACATTAAGCACATAAAAAGAAACTGAGTTGAATTGAAATGCATTAGAGTTAAGTACTTCTTAAAACATCGCTTTGAGCACCAGTCTGTGTTCTTTTTATAGAAATCTGTGGGGGAAAACACACTTTCATATAATGAAGTTACATCGTTGCCGTGTGGGGGCTGTGACACTCTTGACTTTGAGGAAGGCTGTTCTATTAGATGCAGTTTAATTTAAAACCAAAATACATGAAATAAAAAAGTGCAATTCAAAAGTACAGAGATATCTGTTTTACATTGGCACACAGGTTAAATATTTTATACAAGAATTCAAAATGGCCAAACTGTGGTTAAAACATAATAATAGACTTACTCTTAAACTTTTGAGTTACTTACTAAGAGCTTTCTTTACACTTTTTATAAAACTAATTTATATTTTATTTCAAAGTTGTGTCATACTGCAGGACAAAAACAAACAAGTTACTCCTCCAACTGAGCTCAGTCCTGAACATCAGCGTTCATTTACTGTCTGTCTGTACCTCGTTCTTCCTGCAGGGGTCGCTGTTGGCCTGTGAGTTCCTGCTGCTGAACGGAGCCAACGTCAACCACAGAGACCTGAGAGGACAGGGAGCTCTGCACACAGCGGCCACTGCTGGACACACTGGGTACTGCAACACACACTTACTGCTACTATTACTACTATTACTACTACTGCTACTGCTACTTTTACTACTACTGCAACTACTACTGCTACTCCTGCCCCTCACCTGTCTCTCTCCTTTCCTCTGTCCCTCCCCTGTCCCCTGTCCCTCTCCTGTCCTCTGTCCCTCCCCTGTCCCCTGTCCCCTGTCTCCTGTCCCCTGTCCCTCTCCTGTCCCCTGTCCCTCTCCTGTCCCCTGTCCCCTGTCCCTCTCCTGTCCTCTGTCCCTCCCCTGTCCCCTGTCCCTCTCCTGTCCTCTGTCCCTCCCCTGTCCCCTGTCCCCTGTCTCCTGTCCCCTGTCCCTCTCCTGTCTCCTGTCCCCTGTCCCCTGTCTCCTGTCCCCTGTCCCTCTCCTGTCCCCTGTCCCCTGTCTCCTGTCCCCTGTCCCTCTCCTGTCCTCTGTCCCTCCCCTGTCCTCTGTCCCTCTCCTGTCCCTCTCCTGTCCTCCTGTCCCCTGTCCCCTGTCCCCTGTCCCCTGTCCCTGTGTACAGTCAGGTGTGTCTGCTGCTGAAGCGAGGAGCCAATCAGTACGCAGTGGACGAGAGAGGACACGACGCTTTGGCCATCGCCGTGGAGACTGCTCACGCCGACATCGTCACTCTGTGGGTCTCATTATTACAACGTTATTACACGCTATTACACTATTATCACAGAGTTATTACAGCATTATTACACGTTATTACAGCATTATTACAGCTTTAGTACGGTGTTATAACAGCATTATTATCCAATCAATTTTATTTGTAATTATTACGTTATAACAGGATTATTACAGTGTTATTACAGTATCAGTACAGCATTATTACAGCTTTAGTACGGTGTTATAACAGCATTAGTACACAGTTATCGCAGCATTGCTACAGCATTATTACCACATTATAACAGGCCTATCACAGCGTTGTTACAGCATTATTATCCAATCCATTTTATTTGTAATTATTACAGGATTATTGCAGCCTTATCACAGTGTTATCACAGTGTTATCACAGCGTTATCACAGTGTTATCACAGTGTTATCACAGTGTTATCACAGTGTTATTACAGTGTTATCACAGTGTTATCACAGCGTTATCACAGTGTTATCACAGTGTTATCACAGCGTTATCACAGCGTTATCACAGTGTTATCACAGCGTTATTACAGTGTTATTACAGTGTTATTACAGTGTTATTATAATAACAGAGCCTTTATAGTCCACTGATCTGTGTCCTTCAGGCTGAGGATGGCTCGCATGAATGAAGAGATGAAGGATTCTGAGGCAGCGTTTGGAGCCATGGGTGAGTTTCTGAGCAGAACTGAGGCACATTCCCACCGGGGGGCGCTACAGAGCAGGTCAGGGCGGTTCAGGGGTGTTTCTTTTAACCACGCTTTTCTGGTTTAGACCTGGTTTAGTCCTAGCTTTGGACTCTGGATTAGGGTTTTTCTGTGTGTGTCCATTCCTGAAACTGCAGAAGTACAAGGGATTTTCTTTATGTGCTTCCGTGTTAATAATGCGGCACTGTCTCTTCAGGGGACGACGAGACGTTCCAGGACATCTTCAGAGACTTCAGCGACATGGCGTCCCACGAACCGGACAAACTGTCGAGACGGAAGTTCAGCCGGGACGCGGAGGGGGACGAGGACGAGCGGTGCTCACATTTCCACTGAAACAAACTAACGACACGGGCAGCTGTCTTTAAAGTTTATTTTAACAATGTTTTGTGTGAAAAGGGAAACGAGCTGCTGCTGTTACAGAGTTCCACTGCTGCTGTTACAGAGTTCCACTGCTGCTGTTACAGAGTTCCACTGCTGCTGTTACAGAGTTCCACTGCTGCTGTTACAGAGTTCCACTGCTGCTGTTACAGAGTTCCACTGCTGCTGTTACAGAGTTCCACTGCTGCTGTTACAGAGTTCCACTGCTGCTGTTACAGGGCTGGAGCCACTTTGTCTTAAAGTTTGTTAAACGCAGGTCAGGCACTTTTCAGGTCCAAGCAATTCATACGATCGCGTTAAAGAGGAGCACAAATAAGAATCATGTTACAGAAGTTAAAAGTCTGTTCAGTTTATGCTGATGTTACACTGACACAGAGGAGGGAGGGTAACTTTACACTGAACACGTTTTTGACTCGCACAGCTGAGAATACGCTCCCATCTGTAGTGTTAGTTATTATTATATTAACACAGTGGACTTTTTCCCCATTAAAAATCTTTAATTTGGCAAATAAAAAAAAAAACTTTGATGGTTTGTGAGGTCACAGCTCTTACTCCCAAACAGGTCAAGGAACGAAAACACAGCACTGGTCTGATTAAAAAGAACAAACTGCTGTGGAACACGCAGTCAAACGACAAATCATTAATGTCGCCAACTAACCAAAGGGTTGTCGGTCCGATTCTTGCTCTGACCGAGCACTTACAATAATCCAAGGTATCCCCAAGGCCTTAAAAGTATTAAAGATTATGAGCAGGTCTTACATTTTGTTTATCTGGGTTAATCTTACAAAAAGTAGAGTCACAACAATAACAAAATATATTTATTAAAGAAACTCATTTAAATGCATGATTTCTTTTTCATGATTTTTAAATGCAGCTCTGGAGTTCTTTCTTCTGTGTTAGACTTTAAAATAAAACCCTTGAGTTTCAGAGTAGAGCAAATAATTCTTTAGGGTAACATTCATACAGATTATTGTTCTGTTGTTGACGATGCTGGCATTAAATTTCACCCTAAGTGGCAAAAATAATCTTAAAAGTCTTAAAAAGGTCTTAAATTTCACAAGATAAAACCACCCTGTAATCCAAACTACTGTATTTTCCCGACTATAAGTGGCACTCGCCAAAAAATGCATAATGAAGAAGAAAAAAACATATATAAGTCGCACTGAGCTATAAGTCACATTTTTGGGGGTAAATTTATTTTACAAAATCCGACACCAAGAACAGACATTTCATGTTGAAAGGCGAGTTATAGTAATAATAGAATAGAGAACAACAGCTGAATAGGTGTGCGCTATGCTAACGTAACACATTGATGGTTATTCAGCTACATGAAGCATAAACAACGAACTGAATAGGTGTCTCGTATGTTAACGTAATATATTAACAGTTATTCACATAACTATAGCATAAAGAACATAATATAACAAGTTCACCAAACTCACCATCTCACTCCTAATCGCTAAATCCTTTAAATTCTTCATCCTCGGTGTCGCTTCTGAACAACTCCGCCAACTCCGGAGGTAGACGAAGCGCCGCTTCCTCCTCTGCGTGGCTGTCGTCAGACTCAGCATCAGTTCCATTTCCAATTATTCCGCTCTTTCTCAGTTGTCTTTATAGCCTAAGTTGTTAGTGGTAATGTTTACATTTTAAATTGTCAGTGGTACAGGTGCAGCAGATGCTGGGACACAAGCCTAGAGCGCCCTCTAAAGGCCGGGACACACCAGGGCGATCATCAGCAGTTGGGTGCGGTCAGCGGCGTGAGTCTGTTTGGTGAGTTCCATGCCATTGGACGTAGTTCTGGCTGATCACAGGTTGAATGGACATTGAGCTCTGATTGGCTGTGTCCCGTTCACAAACCGAGCTCCAGTTTAACATCAAAATATAAGGAACTTTCTGTTCTACATCTACTTCATTATGTTTCCACATCTGTGACGCTAATGTTAGCAGTTAGCTTACCTTAGCTTTAGCCTCGTGCTAATGTTAGCAGTTAGCTTACCTTAGATTTAGCCTCGTGCTAATGTTAGCAGTTAGCTTACCTTAGCTTTAGCCTCGTGCAGATAAAAATATAATCCACCTCTGAGGCAAACAGCTGCAATAATCCAGTCTGTTTTATTCCTGACTGTGATCAGTTTAATCTGCTGCGTATGATTATTACTGACTGATAAATACTGGAGTTAAACTCGAGTGTGCTGGACTTTTATTTACTAGAGTTTAAATAACCGCGGCCACTGCTGACAGTCGGGCGTTGGGTTGGTGTGTCCCAGGTTTAACCAACACCTGAAATATTTTAATATATAAGTCGCACCTGAGGATACGTCGCACCCCGAGCCAGACGATGGAAAAAAGTGCGACTTATAGTCCAGAAAATACGGTAATACCAAATAGTAAAAGTACATTGAGGCTCCTACAGTGTGTATAAGTGAGGGGGGGCCTCCGAGACAGAGAAGTTTGGGAACCACAGGACTAAGAATCAGAGGCTGTCAGCTCTGTGTTTACTTCTTTTATTTTCAGTTTTATCCAACAACAGAATATATTTACTGCCACATGTTTAGCCACAAACTCAACAGACTCCGCTGTAAAAACTACAAACAAATACATAAGACTGAGTTTACCTTCACCACAATCCTGTGACAGTTTGTTCTTGTGAGATCTTCACAGCTCTCCCTCGTTTGTTTGATGATCCGTGGTAATTTTGTAGAAAGAGTAATAATAACATTAACACCGCTGCTGTGATCAGCTCAGCCGCTTCAGAGAAACCAGTTCATGAATCAGTGAACTGTCCCAGGACATTTCCAACCTGATCTTACAGCGTTAGAACAGGAACGGCTGGAAAAGTTACACTTTACCATAAATATTATATCAAATATGTTTTAGAAAATATTCACGAGCACAGTGTATAACAGTTACTCAGATATAGAGCTGCACGATAAACATGCGATACTCCATAACTACGGTAAATGTTATAAATATTAGATATTTTAAAATAGGTCCTAGTTTTCTGACACAGTGAATTAAATTCACTCAGAACAAAAATATAATCAGTCTCTGTGTTCACAAATCAACAAAGGTTAAACTGTGACTAAATTCATTAAATTACCACTAAAACTGGACTTTTTAAACATTTTTATTTAGTCTCAACACATGTTCTTTTAAGGCTGTGCTGGAAAATGATTCTTCAGAGGAAATCTCAGAGAACACAGAGATAACTGCACCTGTGTGTCAGAAATCTGTCCTCAAACGTCCCGTGTGGGGAGACCATGTGTCCCGCTGTAACCGGGGCCGTCCCGCTGTAACCAGGACTGTCCCGGTGTGACCGGGGCCGTCCCGCTGTGACCGGGGCCGTCCCGCTGTGACCGGGGCCGTCCCGCTGTGACCGGGGCCGTCCCGCTGTAACCGGGGCCGTCCCGCTGTGACCGGGGCCGTCCCGCTGTAACCGGGGCCGTCCCGCTGTGACCGGGACCGTCCCAGTTGTACAGAGGAACAGTTCATAGGCGAACCCTAAACTAAAGTGTTACCAAATTAATAAATAATACTCTCATTGACAAATATGTATTTAAACCGCTAAACCGAATGCTGAAACTTTTTTTTTTTTTATGAAGATGTAAGTTTTGGTAAAAATAAATAAATAAATAAAGGTCGATAATTATTCTCTTTCTGTATTTATTTCTACATTGCTTTAATTTATTTTTGCTTTATTTAATGATTTATTTTTCCTCACAATAATCAATAAATAAATCAATGTGTGAATAAATAAGAGCGAAAAATAAATCACTGAAGCAAAAATAAATAAACAAATAAATACAGAAAAGGAACAATTATAGGCTTTTATTTATTTTAACCTAAATCTTTATTTACAAAAATATATTTTTATTTCAGCATTTGTTCTGTTTAAATAATTATTTGTCAATGAGAGCATTTATTTATTCATTTATTGATTGAATAATTTGGTGTTTTTTGTCCTCCACACAGCTGTCCCAACAGAAAAGCATCACTTTAAAAACATTTGTCTGAAGTCTCTGCATTTATTAACCACATCATTATTTTTACCAATAAACCTCCTCACACTCAAACTTAGGTCCAGCTTCATGAACTTTAATCACATGACAGAGAATGTAGATTCTAGAAGCTTTTTGTCGCTGTGTATGAAGTTAAAATGCATAAAAAAAAGTCTGTGTCTGTGTTGTGTCAGAAAGGATTTGTTTTAACCTGAGCTCACTGTCGTCTCTGCTGTGGTTTGTTAATATTCAATAAAGTAACAACCTCACAGTCTGCAGGTTCACAGCCGGATCTGTCTCTGTTATTTCTTAAAGCCAACAAAAAGAAATAAATTCACTTCAAATTCAAAAAAGTTTGCCCGAGGTAACACAGCGCTGTCCCGCGGCCCGACACCAAACTGCACTGCACAGAAAATAAAATCCATACAAGGTTTTTTTTCTGGTTTTGGAGGTCGTCCTGTCTCTGAAACACACTCAGCTCTGCTGTTTCGTGTGGGACGCTCCACACAAACATCTGCTCACACCTGCGGGACACGACGTGAGAACGTTACCCTGGCCTCAGGGGTCCAATAACAAATAAAATAACAACTGACCTGTAACTGACCTCAGGAGGAAAAACATTCACCTGCTGGGCCTGAGGGATTATTTTTTAATTACCTGACATTTGCTGTTTGTCTCATTTTTTAATGATTTCTGGAAATCATCACATGACCGAGAGTTACAGCTCCTGTACGCAGCAGCGCTCCTACAGGTTTAACACAGTACTGCAGTCTACAGCACCACACAGGTCTGTGGGTCCCGCTGTGTACAGATGTGTGTACAGATGTGTGTACAGATGTGTGTACAGATGTGTGTACAGATGTGTACAGATGTGTGTACAGATGTGTGTACAGATGTGTACAGATGTGTGTACAGATGTGTGTACAGATGTGTGTACAGATGTGTACAGATGTTTGTACAGATGTGTGTACAGATGTGTGTACAGATGTGTGTACAGATGTGTGTACAGA